>OX465100.1:0-15899 GCA_949987625.1 Chalcis sispes | reverse complement strand
AAATAATAAAAATTATTAAAATATAAAATCTTATTATTATTATTATATTAAAAATTATGTTTTTTTTATTAAATATTATTCAATACATTAAATTTTTATTAAAAATATTTATTGAAATTACATTATTCCATCCTTTTTCTAAATTTAAGAATATAAATTTATTAATTTTTATTAAATAAATATATTTATTATTTATTAGATTTAATAAACCTATTGATCTTCAAAAATAATTTAATATATTTTTTTTTAATAAATTAATTAAATAATAAATAAAAATTATACTTAAACAACTTAAAATAATTAATATTTTTTCATATAATATAAAGAATATCTTTTCTGTATTTATATAAATTAATCAATTTAATCAATTCCCTAAATATATTCTAAAAATTATTAGTATAATTATTGATATTGAATAAATAAAATTTATATTAAAATTATTTATTCTAGTAAATTTATAAGTTTTATTTATCAAATAATATAATATTCGTATTGAATATATAACAGATAATATTGTTCCTATAACAATTAATATAAATAATATGAAATTTAATTTATTAAATATTATAAATTCAATTATTAAATCTTTAGAATAAAACCCTGAAAAAAAAGGTAATCCACATAATGAAATAATTGAAATAAATATTATTATTGAAATTATAGGAAAAGAAAATTTTAGTATACTTAAATTTCGAATATCTTGATAATTTTGAAATAAATGAATATAAATTCCTGAACATATAAATATTATTGATTTAAATATAGCATGAGTAATTAAATGAAAAAATGCTAAATCATAATTTTTAAAAGAAATAATTAAAAATATTATTCTTATTTGAGATATTGTTGAAAATGCAATAATTTTTTTAAAATCATATTCATAAACTGCTGATATTCCTGCAATTATTAATGTTAAAATTCTAATAAATATAATAAAATAATTAAAAATTATTGCATTTTCAATAATATTAAAAAATCGAATTAATAAATAAATTCCTGCAGTTACTAATGTTGATGAATGAACTAAAGCTGATACAGGTGTTGGTGCTGCTATTGCAGCAGGAAGTCAGGACGAAAAAGGAAATTGAGCTCTTTTTGTAAATGAAGAAATAATAATTATTAATATTAATAAATTAAATTTAATATTCATATTTATAAAATTATATATTCCAAAAATTCTAATTAAAGAAATTGAAATTATAATAAAAATATCCCCAATTCGATTTATTAAAATTGTTAATATTCTACAATTATTTCTATATAAATTTTGATAAAATAAAATTAATAAAAATGAAGTTAATCCTAATCCATCTCATCCTAATATTATCCTAATTATTCTTGGGGAAAAAATTAATAAAATTATTGAAGTTATAAATAAAATTATTAATCAAAAAAATTGAATTTTATTTTTTTCATGTATTATATATTCATTCCTATATAATATGATTATTGATGAAATAAATATAACTGTAAAAAAAAATATTAATGATTTTCAATCTAATAAAATAAATATTTCTACTATTATACTATTTAATTTAATAAATTCTCATTCAAAAAATATTATTAATTTTTCATTAAAAAATATTATTCTTAATTTAAATATTAAAATTCTAAAAATTAATATTAAAAAACTAGATAAATAAAATAAATATATTATTTAAAGTATATTATACATATTTGATTCCACAAATCAAAATTTTTATTAAATTATTTAAAAAAATTAATAAATTTATTTTTAAAAATAATAAATTTAATGGAATATAATGAATTAAACAAACTAAATATTCATTTAATTTAATATTATTAAAATATTTAATTTGAGTATTTTTACCTATAGATCTTAATATAAATAAAATAATTCTATAAATAGTACTAATGTAAATTCCTAATATTAAAATAAATAAAATTTTAAAAGATCATGAAAAAATTATTATTATTAATATTATTTCCCTTAAAAAATTTAATCTAAAAGGAAATCTTATATTTATTACACAAAAAATTAATCATCATAAAATTAATGATGGAAAAAATAAAATTATTCCTTTATTAATTAATAAATTTCGACTTAAAGATTTTTTATAAAATAAATTACTAATATAAAATATAGCTGAAGAACACAAACCATGACCAATTATTAATAAAATCGCTCTTTTTATTCCTAAATTTATTATAGAAAATACTCCTATTATTATTAATCTTATATGAACAATAGATGAATAAGCAATAATTAATTTTATATCCATAAATCTTAAACATATTAATCTAATTAATGTAATTCTTATTAAATTAATTACTATAAAAATATAATTATATTTTATTGATAAATTTAATATTATTATTAATGATCGAATTAATCCATATCCTCCTAATTTTAATATAATTCCTGCTAAAATTATAGATCCGATAACTGGAGCTTCAATATGAGCTTTAGGTAATCAAAAATGAAAAAACAATATAGGAATTTTTACTAAAAATGCAAAAATTATATAAAAATAAAAAATAAAATAATTTATTTTAATATTATAAAAATTTATTAATATAAATAAATAATTTATTGAATAATAATATTTAAATAAATAAAATAAAATAATTATTAAAGGTAATGATGCAATTATTGTATATAATAACATAAATATTCTTGCATTAATTCGTTCAGGTTGATATCCTCATCCTATAATAATTAAAAATGTAGGAATTAATCTAATTTCAAAAAATATATAAAAAATAAAATAATTTATTGATCTAAATCTTAATAATAAACTTAAAAATAAAATTATAATAATTAAACTAAATATTTTATAATTTAATAAATTATCTATTGATAAAAAAATTATTCCTATAAGTCAAATAGATAATATTAATATTCTTAATGATAATCAATCTATTCCCAAAAAATTATAAATTAAATTTCAATTTATAAATTGTACTTTTATAATTAAAATAATCGATATGATAAAAATTAAATTACTTAAAAATTTATATAATAAATTTTTACAAATTAAAATAATTAATAAATTTATAAATATAAAATATATAAAAATTCTTATCATATAATTAAATTTATTAATTTATAATTATTATTTCCTTTAGATCGAATTAATAATAATAATAATGATAAACCTATAATTCTTTCACATACAATAAAAATTAAATAATAAATATATATATTAAATTGATTTATTGAAATAAAAATATAAAATATTAATATTAAATTTGAAATTACAATAAATTCTATTGATAATAAAGTTATTAATAAATAAAAATATTTAAAAGAAAATATAAATAACGAAAAAATAAAAATAATTATATAAATATTTATTATAAATTCAATTGCTATTAATTTAAATAAAATATTAATATTGTAAATTAATTATATATATATATATATATATATAGCAAATCAAAAAAATAAATATAAATTTATTTCATTAATCTCCAAGATTAATATTTTAAAATAAACTATTTTATGACAAAATTTTTAATAAATTTATATTATTTTATAATCTTATTTTATCCATTAAGAATTTTTTTATTTTTAATAATTAGTAATAATTTTAAATTTTTAAATCCAATATATTATTTAATAATATTAATTTATTTAACAATTATATCTTCAATTTTAATAAATTTTATATTATCAAATTCATGAATAGGAATTAATTTATATTTAATTATAATTAGAGGTATATTAATTTTATTTATATATTTTGTTAGTTTTATTGCAAATATAAAAATTTTTATCACAATAAAATTATTTAAAAATTATTTATTTAAAATAATATTAATATTAATATTTATAATATTTTATATAATTTATATAAATTATATAATAATAAATTTTTATAATATAAATTTATTAAATTTAATAAAATTAAATTTATTAGATTCATTATTACCAAATTTTAATATTTTAAATTTTTTATTTACATTATATAAAAACAAAATAACTATTTTAAGTATTTTATTTTTATTAATTTTAATAAGATTAATTGTAAAAATATTTATAAAAAAAAAATTTTCATTGCGAAAATTAAATTATGAAAAAATCTATTTTAAAAACAAATAATTTAATAAATTATATTTACTTAAGGTTTATTAATCTTCCTACACCTTTAAATATTAATATTATATGAAATTTTGGTTCAATATTAGGATTATGTTTAATTATTCAAATTTTATCAGGATTATTTTTATCAATACATTATACTCCAAATATTTATTATGCATTTAATAGAATCATTCATATTATACAAGATGTAAATTTAGGATGATTAATTCGATTTATTCATTTAAATGGTGCATCAATATTTTTTATTTGTATATTTATTCATATTGGACGAAATTTATATTATTATAGATTTTTTTTAAAAAAACCTTGATTTATAGGTGTATCAATTTTTTTATTAAGAATAATAACAGCTTTTTTAGGTTATGTTTTACCTTGAGGTCAAATATCTTATTGAGGAGCTACAGTAATTACTAATTTAATTTCAGCAATTCCTTATTTAGGAATAATATTAATTGAATGAATATGAGGTGGATTTTCTATTAATAATGCTACATTAAATCGATTTTATTCATTTCATTTTATTTTACCTTTAATTATTTTATTTATAGTAATATTACATTTAATTTTTTTACATGAATATGGATCATCAAATTCTTTAGGAATTAATAGAAATTATATAAAAATTCCTTTTCATTCATATTATTCATTAAAAGATTATATTGGATTTATATTTTTAATTTTTTTACTTATATTTATTTGTTTATTAAATCCTTATATTATATCTGATCCTGAAAATTTTAATATAGCTAATTCCATAATTACTCCTATTCATATTCAACCAGAATGATATTTTTTATTTGCATATGCTATTTTACGATCAATTCCTAATAAGTTAGGAGGAGTAATTGCTTTGTTAATATCAATTATTATTTTATTTTTTTTACCTTATTTAAATATTTATAAATTTAATTCAAATAAATTTTATTTTTTAACAAAAATTTTATATTTTATATTTTTAATAAATTTTATAATTTTAACTTGAATCGGTTCAAAACCTATTGAATATCCTTTTATATTTATAGGTCAAATTTCATCAAGATTTTATTTTTTATTTTTTTTTATTTTTCCATTATTAAATAAAATTCAAGATTTTTATATATATAACAATTATATTATTAAAATACATATTTTAAATTTTATTTAAAATTTATAATATATAATTTTCATTAACATTGTTTAAATTATTTTAAGAAATTATATATATATATATATATATATATATGTATATAAATTTTTAATATAATTATTTAACTAAATTAGTGTATGGTTTGAACCCATAATTAAGAAGTTTATCTTCTAATAATTTAAAATTACTATATACTATAAATTTTATATTAATTAAAATTAAATTAATATTATTAATTTTATAATAATATTAATAACTAAAATACATAACGCTCTACTTAAAAATGATTTTCAAGTTAATATTATTAATTGATCATATCGAAAACGAGGGAACGTTCCACGAATTCAAATAACTAAAAAATAATTAAATATTATTATTAAATAAAATTTTAATGAATAAATATTACCTGAAAAAAAAATTATTGTAAAAAATCATATTATCAACATAATTATTCCATATTCTGCAATAAAAATTAAAGCAAATCTACCTCTTATATATTCAACATTAAATCCTGAAACTAATTCTGATTCACCTTCAACTAAATCAAAAGGTGTTCGATTTATTTCTGCTAATAAAGAAATAAATAATATTATTATTAAAAAAAAATTTCAATTACTAAATCATCAATAAATTTGATATTTTATTAAATTTATTAAATTAAATGATTCAATATATAAAAAAATTGATAATACAATAAAAATTATTCTAATTTCATATGAAATTGATTGAGCAATTATTCGTATTATTCCAATAATTCTATAAATTGAATTTGATGATCATCCAGCAAGTATAATAAAATATACAGAAATTCTTATAATACAAATTATTATTAAAAAATTTAATTCTATTAAATTTTTTAATGATATTAACGGTATTAATATTCATAAAATTATTATTAATAATATTCTAAATACTGGACTAATAAAATAAATAAAATAATTTGATTTAATAATTAAAATAATTTCTTTACTAAATAATTTAATTGCATCTCTAAAAGGTTGAAATAATCCTATTATTCCAACCTTATTAGGTCCTTTTCGTAATTGAATATATCTTAAAATTTTTCGTTCTAATAAAGTAAAAAAAGCAATATTTAATAATATAAAAATAATTATATCTATTATTCTTAAAATAAAAATATTAATTATTATTTAAAGATATATCTTTATTTTTAAATTCTAAATTTAAAACACTTGTTTGTTAAAATAATAATTTAATTCAATAATAAAAATTATTTTAATTTAAAAGTCCTTTCGTACAAATTAAATATAATTAATTAAAGATAGAATCCGATCTGGCTCACGCCGATCTAAACTCAAATCATGTAAGATTTTAAAAGTCGAACAGACTTAAAAAATTTATATTCTTCTATAAATTTAATCTTAATTCAACATCGAGGTCGCAATCATTATTATCAATATGATCTCTTTAATAATATTACGCTGTTATCCCTAAGGTAATTTATTTTATTTTTCAAAAATTTTGGATAAAAATTTCATAAATTAATGATTTTTTTATTTAAAAAATTTATTAAATTTTTAAGTCACCCCAACTAAATATTTATATTAATTAATTTAAATTGAAAATAAATTCATATAAATATAAAATTCTATAGGGTCTTCTCGTCTTTTAATAATATTTAAGAATTTTAACTTAAAGTTAAATTTATTTATTTTAATTTGAGACAGTTATATTTTCATTTATTCTTTCATTCCAGACTTTAATAAAAAGCCAAATGATTATGCTACCTTTGTACAGTCATGATACTGCAGCTATTTAATATTCATTGAGCAGAATTGACTTTATATTATATTCATAAAGCCATGTTTTTAATAAACAGGTGAAATATTTTATTGCCTAATTCCTTAAATTAATCTTTTAAAAAATTAATTTTTTAAAAATTTAAATTACTAATTTTATCATTATTATTAAATTAAAATAATTTAATTTATATTTTTATAATTTAATAAATTTAATTTAAATTATATTTTTATAATTTTAATTATTACAAATTATTCAAAAATAAAAATTTTTATCTTTATTTTAATAATATAAAATAATTAAATATTAAAAAAAATTTAAAGTTTATCCCATAAATTTTTATAAAATAAATATTATATTATAAATATTAATAATATAAAATATTTAATTTATTAATTTAATTAATTTATAAAATAACTAGATATCATAAAAATTGATAACATATAATTTCCAAATTAAAATTATTAAAAATAATTTTACATTTATTAATATATTAATTTAATTATTTTTATTTCGAGAAATTTTAATATTAAAATTTAAATTAATAAACCCTGATACAAAAGGTAAAAATAAATAAAATATATTTTATTTAAATAAATTTTTCTTTTTCAATACTATTTATATTAAATTAATATATTTTTATAAAAAATTACTAAATAAAAAATTATTATAAATATTTTTAAAATATATTATAAATCATTCAATAAAATAAATTTAATAAATTTTTTAAGAATAAAAAAAATATATTAACTTTTATTTGCAAAATAAATATTATAATTTAACTATATCCCTATATATATATATATATATATATATATATATATATATATATATATATATATATAAGTGTTACACATAAATTTTTGAAATTTATAAAAATAATTAAATTTATTATATATATATATATATAATTCAAAGTACACTTTCCAGTATACTTACTTTGTTTCGACTTGTCCTAAATTTTTAGGAATGACGGGCAATATGTACATATTTTAAAACTTATTCGAATTATTTAATTAAATAATTTTACTTTTAAATTCTTATTTTTATAATTTTAAATTTATAAATTTATAATTTTATATTAATGTAATTCATTAAATCTTTATTATTAACTACATATTGATCTGAAATATTTTAATTAATTAAAATTAAAAAATTTTATATAAAATTTTTTTATAACGAACATATATAAATAAAAATAAATAAAGTAATTCTTTTCGTGGATTATCAATTTAATTAACAAATTCCTTTAAATAGAATAAAATACCGTCAAAATTCTTAAGTTTTAAATAATATATTATTTAATTATATTTTTAATTAAAATAATAGGGTATCTAATCCTAGTTTATTGAATAATTTTTAAATTAATTTTTAATAATTTAAAATAATTAATTAAATTTATTTTATCATAATTTAATTTTTTAAATTTAATTTTATAAAAATTTATTTTAAAATAAAATTAAATTAATTAATTTATTTTTGTATAACCGCAATTGCTGGCACAATAATTTATTAAATTTATAATTATTTCTATAAAATATTTCTATTTTTAATAAATTTATATATTAATATGTTATTTTATTTAAAATAAATTTTTATTAGTTTATATATATATATTAAAATAAAATTAATTTTAAAATCTAAATTTTAAATTATTTAAAATTTAATAATAAATTATCTTTTTAGTGTAAATAAAAAATTTTAATTAAACTAAAATTTTTTTAAAAAATAATTTATTTATATTTTTAGATTATGAGTCTAATGACTTTAATAGTCTATTTTTAAGTAATAATAAAATAATTTATATGATTTATTCTATCAAAATAATCCTTTTTTCAGGCATATTACAAATTTTAATAAAAATGAGTTATTTTTGTAAAGTTATTTTAATTTTATTATTTTAAAAAAAAAGAAGTATATATTTATTATAAAACTAATATAATCATTAATAAATTTATTTTATATAAATAAATAATTAATAATTTATAATAAATTTTATTTAAATTAATTAAATAATAATAATTAATAAATTTATTAACAATAAATAAATATAATAAATTTATTATATAAAATATTTAATTATATATATTTATATATTAATAATAAGAATAAAAATTTTACTAAAATTTATACAAATTTTAATAAAAATGAGTTATTTTTGTAAAGTTATTTTAATTTTATTATTTTAAAAAAAAAGAAGTATATATTTATTATAAAACTAATATAATCATTAATAAATTTATTTTATATAAATAAATAATTAATAATTTATAATAAATTTTATTTAAATTAATTAAATAATAATAATTAATAAATTTATTAACAATAAATAAATATAATAAATTTATTATATAAAATATTTAATTATATATATTTATATATTAATAATAAGAATAAAAATTTTACTAAAATTTATACAAATTTTAATAAAAATGAGTTATTTTTGTAAAGTTATTTTAATTTTATTATTTTAAAAAAAAAGAAGTATATATTTATTATAAAACTAATATAATCATTAATAAATTTATTTTATATAAATAAATAATTAATAATTTATAATAAATTTTATTTAAATTAATTAAATAATAATAATTAATAAATTTATTAACAATAAATAAATATAATAAATTTATTATATAAAATATTTAATTATATATATTTATATATTAATAATAAGAATAAAAATTTTACTAAAATTTATACAAATTTTAATAAAAATGAGTTATTTTTGTAAAGTTATTTTAATTTTATTATTTTAAAAAAAAAGAAGTATATATTTATTATAAAACTAATATAATCGTTAATAAATTTATTTTATAAATTAATAATTATTTATTTATATAAAATAAATTATTAATATATAAAATAAATTTATTAACGATTATATTAGTTTTATAATAAACTTATACTTGGTTTTACTAAATTATCGATTCCCCCCGGTAGAATTAGAGCAAAATTAAATTTAAAATTTAATTTTGTTAATAATATAAATATAATAAAATATATTTATATTTATTCAATATAATTATTATTCAATTATTATTATATATCCTATTATATTTATTTCGGTAATAATAACTTTAATCTCTAATTCTTGGTTTTCTTTATGATTAATTATAGAAATTAATTTAATTAGTTTTATTAGAATAATTTTATTCGATAAAAATATTAAATATTTTAATGTAATAATTTATTTTTTAATTCAATCAATAAGATCACTATCGTTTTTATTATTTAGAATAATAAATTTTTATTTTATAAATAATATTTATTTAAATTTAATTATCATTATAGTTTTATTAGTTAAATTAGGAATTCCCCCTTTTCATTATTGATTTATTAGACTATCAAAAAATTTAAATTGATTAAATTTTTTTTTCTTATGTTCTATTCAAAAATATATTCCATTATATACATTATCATTAAAATTTAATAATAATAATTTATATATTTTAAGATTATTATTATTAATTATAATAATTATAATTATTATATCTTTTTTAAATATTAATTCTAATAATTTAAAAGTAATTTTTTGTTATTCATCAATTATTCAAATTACTTGAATTGTAATTTTTTCTATTTTATTTGAACAATTAATAATTAATTATTTTTTATGTTATTCTATTATAATTTTTTTTATTTATATTAGTTTAATAAATTATAATATTAATTATATTAATAATTTACTTATTATAAAATTTAAAAATAAAATATTTTATTTTATTTTTATTTTAAATCAATTTTCTTTAGCTAGATTACCTCCTTTTTTTGGTTTTATTAATAAATTAATATTTATGCAAATATTATCATTAAATATTCCATTTTTTATAATTTTATTTTTAATTATTAGAACACTATTTAGATTATATTTTTATTTAAAAATTACATTTACTAAATTAATAATTTATAATATATCAAATAAATTTAAATTTAAATATTTAAATTTAATATTAATTAATAATAATGAAATTTTTTGAATTATATTATTTATTATATTTATTTCATTAATTTTTTATGAAATTAATTAAAAATTTTAAGTTAATTTAAACTATAAACTTTCAAAGTTTAAAATATATTATTATATAAATTTTATAGTAATAAGAATTTATTCTATATATAAATTTACAATTTATAACTTTTTTTCAGACATATTACTTAGAAATACTAATAAATAAATATTAATTAATGAATTAGAAATTCATATATATATATATATTTCTTTAATTGAAACCAAATTATTGAGGTAAATTATTGTTAATAATTTTAAAGTAATATAATTACCAATTAATAAAAATAAATTATTATTTCTTATAAGTCGAAATTATAAACTTTATATAAGCTATTTTATTAATTTTAATCAATTAATTGAATTTTTAAATTTGCAATTTAATATTTTTAATAAATTATTAAAATTATTTTATTCAATTAAAAGCACCTTCTTTTCATTCGATAATAATTCCAATTAATAAAATAAATAAAATTAAAATAAAATTTAATATTATATAATTAAATATATTTAAATTATAATAAATAAATGGAATAATAATTACAATTTCAATATCAAAAATTAAAAATAAAATTCTTAATAAATAAAATTGAATAGAAAAAGGTTTTCGTATTGATGATATTGGATCAAATCCACATTCAAATGAAGATAATTTTTCACGAAATTTTATTTTTTTTATTGATAAAGTTATTATTAAAAAAATTATTAAAATTAAAATTATTCTAAAAATTAAACTTATAAAAAATATTAATATAATTATTTATATTATTATATTTTTAAACTTATTAATTGGAAATTAATTGTACTAATTATACTATATAAATTAAATAATTCAATAATAAAATATTAAATATAAAATCAATCATACTACATCAACAAAATGTCAATATCAAGCAGAAGCTTCAAATCCAAAATGATGATTAAAAGAATAATGATTAAAATAAATTCGTAATAAATTAATTAATAAAAAAATTCTTCCAATTATAATATGTAGTCCATGAAATCCTGTAGCTAAAAAAAAAATAGAACCAAATACTGAATCTGAAATTGTAAATATTGATTCATTATATTCTATATATTGAAATATAATAAATATTAATCTTAAAATAATAGTTATTAATAGAGAAATAAATCTATTTAAATTTTTTTTTATTATAATTGAATAATGTGATCAAGTAATTGTAATTCCTGATCTTAGTAAAATAATTGTATTAAATAAAGGAATTCTATATGGATCAAAAAATATTATATTTTTTGGTGGTCAATTTACTCCAATTTCAATTCTTGGAGATAAAAATATATGAAAATAACATCAAAAAATTCTAAAAAAAAAAAAAATCTCAGAAATAATAAATAAAATTATTCCTAATTTCATTCCATTATAAACATTAATAGTATGAAATCCTTGAAAAGTTCTTTCTCGAATTACATCACGTCATCATTGAATAGAAATAAGAATGATTAAAAAAAAATTTATTAATATTATTAAAATTTCATTAATTAAAAATCATATAATTAATGAAATAAAAAAATTAAAAATACTTAATCTAATAATTAAAGGTCATGGTCTTAAAGTTACTAAATGATAAGGTTGAAAAAATTTTTTCATAATTAATTTCTCTTAAATATAAAGATACTAAAATAGTAAAAACATATGCTTGAATGACAGAAACTATAAATTCTAAAATAACTAAAAATATTTGAATAAAAACAATAAATATTACACCAATTGTACTTAATTTAATTCTAATTATTGAAATTAATGTTATTAATAAATGACCAGCAATTATATTAGCAGATAATCGAATAGCTAATGTAATAGGTCGAATTAATAATCTAAATGATTCTACAATTACTATAAATGATATTAATAATGTAGGTGTGTTTTGAGGAACTAAATGAATAAATATTATTTTAGTATTTTTAATTCAACCATATAATATAAAAGAAATTCATAATGGTAAAGATAATCTTAATGTTATACATAAATGTCTTGATCTTGTAAAAATATAACTAAATATTCCTATAAAATTAATTAATATTACTATAATAAATACACTAATTAAAATAATATAATTTCATAAATTTATTCAATTATTTAATAATATTTTTATTTCTTTAAATAAAGTATTAAATATTTTTAATAAAATTATATTTCATCGTGATGGAATAAATCAATAAACATTAAAAATTAATAAAATAATTATAAATAATCCTAATCAATTTAATGAAAAATTTATTGAAGTTGAAGGGTCAAAAATTGAAAATAAATTTATTAAAATTTTAAATAAATTAAATATTTTTTATTATTATATAAATTTTTATTTTTTATTAAATAAATATAATTATAAATTAATGAAATAATAATTATAATTACTATAATTGTAAATATTAATATAATAGTTCATATAATAGGTATTATTTGAGGCAAATAAAAATATAAATTTTATAACTTTAATTTGACAAATTAATATTATTTTTTAACTAATTTTTAATTGATAACTTATTTTAAAGTTTTGATCTTTTAAATCAAATAAAGTAATTTATTACTTCAATTAAAATTTTTTTAATCATATTAAAAAATTTTTAATATTAGTTGATTCGATAACAATAGGTATAAATCTATGATTAATACCACAAATTTCTGAACATTGACCATAAAATAATCCTGGACGTATTAATATTATTCTAACTTGATTTAATCGTCCTGGAATTGCATCAACTTTAATTCCTATAGTTGGTATAGTAAAAGAATGAATTACATCATTTGAAGTAATAAAAAATCGAATTTGAAAAATATAAGGTAAAATTAATCGATTATCAACTTCTAATAATCGAAAAGTATTTCTTTTTACTATAAATGAATCAAATTCAATAAAATTATAATCTCTTAATTCATATGATCAATATCATTGATGACCTAATACTTTAATATTAAAATATGGAAAATTTATTTCATCACTTATATATAAAATTTTTAATGAAGGTATTACAATAAAAATTAATAAAATAATCGGTAAAATTGTTCAAATAATTTCTAAAAAATGACCTGATAATATATTTCGATTAATAAATTTATTTAAAAATATAAATATAATTATATAAAAAATTATTATTATAATTATAATAATAATAATTATAACATAATCATGAAAAAAAATTATATTTTCTATAATTAAAGAATTTCTATCTTGAAATTGAATTTGACCTCATAAAATTTTTAAAAATAATTATATATTATATTTATAGAATTTAAATCTATTGCACTAATCTGCCATTTTAAAAATAATGAATTTTAGGGATTTCATTATATGTATGATATCTTTGAGGATAATAGCCTAGAAATTCAATTGATGATCTTAAATTTATAAAGAAAATTATTATTCGTTTTGAAATAAATCTTTCTCAAATAATAAATATAAATATTAAAACTCTTAATGTAGAAATTATTGATCCAATAGATGAAACAATATTTCAACATAAAAATCTATCAGGATAATCTGAATAACGACGAGGTATACCTCTTATTCCCAAAAAATGTTGAGGGAAAAAAGTTAAATTTACTCCAATAAATATTATAATAAATTGAATTTTTAAATATTTATTATTTAAATTTAATCCAAATATTAAAGGAAATCAAAAAATAAATCTTCTAAAAATAGCAAAAACTGCTCCTATTGATAAGACATAATGAAAATGAGCTACTACATAATATGTATCATGAAGAATAATATCAATTGATGAATTTGATAAAATAATTCCTGTTAATCCTCCAATAGTAAATAAAAAAATAAATCCTAATAATCATATCATTGAAATTGATATTTTTAATTTAGATCCATTAATTGAAGCTAATCATCTAAAAATTTTAATTCCAGTAGGAATAGCAATAATTATTGTAGCTGATGTAAAATAAGCACGTGTATCAACATCTATTCCTACAGTAAATATATGATGAGCTCATACAATAAATCCTAATATTCCAATAGAAATTATTGCATAAATTATACCAATTGCGCCAAAAATTTCTTTTTTGTTATTTTCAACAAAAATTATATGAGAAATTAAACCAAATCCTGGTAAAATTAAAATATAAACTTCTGGATGCCCAAAAAATCAAAATAAATGTTGGTATAAAATTGGATCACCACCTCCAGCAGGATCAAAAAAAGAAGTATTAAAATTTCGATCAAATAATAATATAGTAATAGCTCCTGCTAAAACTGGTAATGATAATAATAATAAAATTGCTGTTAATAATAATGATCACCTAAATAAATTAATTATTTCTATTTTTAATAAATTTATATTAATAATTGTTGAAATAAAATTAATTGATCCTATAATTGAAGAAATTCCTGCAATATGAAGAGAAAAAATAGATAAATCAACTGAAATTCTTCTATGACTCATATTTAATGATAATGGAGGATAAACAGTTCATCCTGTTCCAGTACCTATACCTATAAATATTCTTAAAATCAATATAAATAATCTAGGAATTAAAAGTCAAAAACTTATATTATTTATTCGAGGAAATATTATATCTGGACATCTTATCATTAAAGGAATTAAATAATTACCAAATCCTCCTATTATCACTGGTATAACAAAAAAAAAAATTATAACAAATGCATGAGCTGTAACAACAGAATTATAAATTTGATCATTTCCAATTAATGATCCAGGTATTCCTAATTCTATACGAATAATAATCCTTAAAGTTAATCCTAATATTCCTGCTCATACACCAAAAATAAAATATAATATTCCAATATTTTTATGATTAGTTGAAAATAATCAAAATTTCATATTATATAGTTTAAAAAAAACATTATATTTTCAATATAAAAATATTATTTTAATTGTAATATTTAAAAATATAAAATTTTCTTAATATTTTCACTATTAAATTTTAAATAAACTATTTAAAT
>CATLJJ010000007.1:0-12944 GCA_949987625.1 Chalcis sispes | reverse complement strand
TTGGTTTACTACTACTACTACTACTACTACTACTACTACTACTACTACTACTACGATCGGTGTTTCCTTCCTTCTCGCGTTATATTGCATCGTGCATTTACTTTTACTCTGATAGCAGAATCCGACACTACTGTGCTAACTTGACAATACTGAACAGTCTTCTTTTGACGTGTGAGTGTATGCATACCTGCGTTCGTCTCGAAAATTCCACGCCTCGTTTAAATCTTTGAAAAATTTTTCCCTTTCATTAATGTATTTCTTTTTTCGAATATCTATCGATGATTAAATATTATCGCGTGAGATAATGAAATATGTTGCAAATCCATTTGATAAAATATTTATTAAAAATTTCATAACGCAATTATTGTCTGTTCATGGAAATTATATTTAAACGATTTTTCACATTACACAAAAGAAAATGTTGAATTGTTCTTTTAGTGTGACGCTCGCATGCGCGCGCGCGCTCATCTTTATGAAAACAAAACAGCATGTGACACTCTTTAAAAGTAATTACGCCTGACGAGCGATTCGTGCATGCAATTAACCTACATTTCTATATAGTCATTGTCGTAATTAATTGATTAATTGTCACAAACTAAAAAAAGAAAAGTTATAAAAAAATTTTAAATCGGTGATTCTAAATCGTAAACATTTCCATTTCCATTGTAAGTATATTTTTATAAATAAAACCAATTGAATTGGCTATTATATCGACACCGTTATAAAAAATTATTATGAGATTTTCAAGATATCTTTATGTTGAATAAAAAAAAAAAAAAAAAAAAAAAAAAAAAAAAAAAAAAAAAAAAAAAAAAAAAAAAAAAACATCGACGTTAGTATCGTAAACGATTATTCATTAATTTTTTTTCTTATTGTGATTTATCAGTTTCGTAAGATTAACTTTATGAACTAAGTATTACGCGTATACCGTTATTAAATGTTTTCTCTTACATTCACATAAGTATACACACGTATAAACAAGCGCACACATATATGCATATACAAAACTCGTTCGGCGATATTTCCTCGTTCACTTAAAGAATGTTCTTTCTCACAAATAGACACGAGATCCTTATTTATTTGACGTGCATACATTCACGGTAAATCTACTTTATTCCTTTTAAACATACCTAAAAAAGAAACTTTCCGTTTTTCCGTTATTCATTTTCGTTCGGACTATCTCTCATCGGGGGGGAAAAAAAAAACTAATTCATTTAAAGAAGACGAATAAATCACTTTTTTTACAATTAAAATAATTAATACTTTTTAGTAATATTTTAAATTCGTTTCGATATTCGAAAGAAACAAAAATTATAGGTTACAAGCGTTTAAATGAAAATGATTATTTTTGTCATTAACATTCATCGATTTGATTAATTAAACATCTATTACTAGTCAAAAATGAGCAAATTATGCGATGAAGAAACGGAAAAATGTTAAAAGAAGAAAAAAAAGAAACTTGAAAGAACAATGAATGGAATAGAGAGGAAAAATTGCGCAATAAAGCAAAATGTTCCAGTTACACTCGTTACTCTTCAGCTCGATAAAAACGTCAACTTGATTCCGTATAATCAATGTATATACATATGTATACATAAGCGTCGTATGTACAAATAAACATATATACACACACACACGTTCTGTGCGTCCCAATAGTCCATGAAAACCGGTTTATCTATTGTGCAAAATTTACTAAACTCGCATAAAACACTCCGGTCTGTTTCTCGTTGACATTTGATATTTGCCTTTTAATGACATTCTCTCGGCGCTCGCGCAAAAAAACGAGCCGTTTTAATTGACAGACGTCGTATTAATTATTTTTACATTATTATCGTGATTAAAATGCGTACAAAGTTTCCATCCGAGTCTGTTTAATGCGATCGACTTACTTATGACTCTTCAATATAATAATATTAATTAATTGGAATATTAAACGAATTAGATACAAAAGCTAGACTTATATTTGACGATGGTTTGAAAAACATTTAAAAGATAATACCTCAATTATATTTTCGGAAATGAAATAGTAAAGCTCAAAGCATAAGCATATATTTCAATATTTATAGACAAAATATTCGGTGCATTGAAATTGTATTTGAATCAAAAGAAAATTAATACCAATTACCGGAGACGCGAGAATAATCGAATATAAATTCGTAATACAAGAATCGAGGCCAGAGGGCGAGACAAGTGCCACGTACGAGAAGAGAAGAGAAAAAAAAAAATTATGAAGAAGCGACGAGGAGAGGGGAGAAAAAGGGGAGGAAAAACGAGAAAGAGAAGGGAGAAGTTGTTATAAGCTTAACAATGTACGACCAAGTGTTTATACGGGCTAGTTGTTACCGCCGAGTTTTGTGGCTAGCCAAGAGTGCAACAAGAGAGAAAACGATACAATGTACATAATAATTTAGGTTATGAATTTCATAACCTAAATTAAATTAAACGGTTGATAAATGACTGTCTTGTTATTTAATCGCGAATATTTTTAAACGATACAAAAAATTATTAGAATATATTTATACTGAATGAATATTTAATTTTATTTATTTATCCTTCAAATTTTTATCGCGTTTGTTTAATTTTATTTTTATATCTTGAATTTCTTTCTCGTTTTATCTTTCTTCCATCTAGTTATTTTTTCCCCCGTCTTTTCTATAAAGTTTATTTTCCTCCTTCCAATATTGTTCTATTTATTTCCTTTTTTCAAATGTATATTGATTTTTTGGAAGATTTATTGCCCGTATGCATCATCTTGTAGTTATTTCAACATGTTCTAAATTTAAACGTGATGCAGACAATGACGGAACATTTTTTAATAATACACAATTTTATTTTTCTCGATATTACAAAAAAAAAAGTTGAACAAATGATTATTAAATTAATATTAGTGGCTATTTTAAATTTTAATGTGAAGTTTAATTATAAGGATGGTTAAATTTCTATTGATACAAATTCTTTTATAATTCAAGTAATAATGTATTAAAAATTCAATGTATACTAATTTTAAATAATAATTAAATCTCCTTCGCTTGCCATACACACACACAAATTATCTGAAATCTAAATTTTAAAAATATCATTTTCAACCATTTCGAAAATTCGATGCCGACGCATCCGTGTATAATAATGATGACCAGGATGAAAAAAAAAAGAAGATAAATAACAGATATGAACAATAATACGAGCGAGAAAGCGAAAGAGAGAGAAAAAAAAGGGAGAAGCACCAAAGAGAAGGAGAGAAACAACTCACAGCACACGTAAGAACAGATGGTACTACCTGACCTGTTCTCTCTCTCTCTCTCTCTCTCTTTCTCTCTCCTCCTTCGGTTCTTCCTCTCTCTTTCTTTCTCTATAAACTCATACAGTTTTCGGTACGCCTCGAAGCCAGATCTAATAGATACCGAAAAAAGAGGAAGGGCCAGGTTGCTCTAACCTTCAACGAGCGTGACCAAAAACCGGTTTCTCTCCCCGTTTCTTCGACGAAGAGGGAAACTCGTACACCTCGCGTCGATGCTCCGACGGATCGAGCGAGAGAAAGAGAAAAGACCTTTACACGAGGGAGGAGAGAGAGAGAGAGAGAGAGAGATCTTTTAAACAATCTACCAATGGTTAAAATAAAGCCCCGATTATCCTCCTGTGCCAGCACGCCTAGGTTACGTATATTTTTCGAATGGGAGACTTACGTACACCGAAAATTATGTTAATGGATAACGCCACCTTTAAAAACCTATAAATATGATAATCGATGCGGGCCTCGTATTTTCATTTTCCCATTGCGCCAACCTCCCGTCGACCAACCTCGATAGTCTTTGCTATACGCACTTTCGCACATCTTTCGCGACGTGAGTATTTTCGAGCGCAAAGTATGAAGAAGCGCGCGCGAGAAAGACGTACACGCGCTTTCGATTTACGCATAACAAAAGATTACCTTTCTCGTTAGCCTGGCTCGACTTGCAACTTCGCACTCTCCTTTTTTCCGATCAAGTATATGCTGATATTATGCGTAAGGTGTGCGTTTAACAAATACAGATGCACCCCTTTCTTTTTTCCCGTGAGAAAAAATAAATAAATAAATAAATAAGCCGAGATAATAGTTTCGTTCGATAAACGTGTTGAGAGAAGTGTCCTTTCAAACTTTTGAATTTTCAATATAACTAATATAATTATTATCTGAAAGCATTATTTAAACTGTTTGTTTAAAATCATTGAAAATAATAAAAGTTTCGTTTGCTTCCATCAACGACTTTTGTTTACGACTTCGTCCCGTTTAAAGCATAAATTTAAATATTCTAGAAAGTTATTTGAAATTTCACACTTAAACATTATTTGAAAAGCCAACTTTTTTCTCGAGCGAGAAAGTGTCAATTTAGCTAAAAGCGAAAATATATTGAAAGTTGTTCTTTTCCTTTTTTTTATCCTTTTCTCTTTATTTCTCGTCAAGCGCATTATATTTTCAGTACTTCATAAAAGTGACTTATCGACTGGAGCATTCGAATGAAAAAATAACGACACACAAGCTCGACGACGACGGCAACGACACATTTTCGTAACTGCCATTATACAGCGCTGTGTTGTAGCTACTAATGCTACTATATGTGTACGTGTACGTCGTCAGAAGCATGAAGCACGCACTAGCACGCATGCTTTAAAAGCCTTTTTAGAAAAAAAAAAAAAAAAAAGAAAAGATGAAAAAAAAAAAAAAAAAAAATAGGAAAACATCGTCGTAAAACGAGAAAAGTCTACGCTAACGAAGTCGCGATTTTCAATTTACTTTTAATGTTCCTCCATTTACCGGGGCGAACGGTAAATCGAAATTTACGATGAACCAATATTTGACCAAGGTAGAAGAGAAGGAGAAGTTGGAGGAGAAGGAGAAGGAGAAGGAGAAGGAGGAGCAGGAGGAGCAGGAGGAGGAGGAAGAGGAAGAAGAGAGAGAGAGAGAGAGCTCGGCCTTAGCAAGTCGTTGCCTAGCGAAGCGAAGTTTAGAAAACACGAAGCGAGGTGATTAAATTACTTCGGCTTATGTACTTTATTTATTTATCCAACGTTAAATTATCGATAAGAAGATATATATGTGCATGAAAAGCTTTCGATGTTTCAACAAGCTTCGTATATTTATACATATAAGCCTTAAAGTTATTAGGTAACTTTTTAAAAAAAAAAATCAAGACTCGACCTCATCATGTTTAACTATGACCAATGAAAATATATAAGCTTTTTCAAAGTCTCGATTTAACGATTTCTTTCCTACTCCTATAAATAAAACTTAACAAATATAAAACATCTTATCTATTTCTCGTTTATTTTTCTCTCAAAATCGTTAAAATGACCGAGCGCCCGAGTCGTCACGGTGTGCGGGAGGCACAGTCGTAACCGAAGCCGCGAAAGTTTCGACATGTGTAATTTAATTACTGCCTCCTTACCCCAACACGGTAAATCCACGCATACATACACAAACGCGAATATGTATAACACACGTGTACGAGTGAAACGCGCCGACAAGTTTAAAAGTAAACTCCAACAACGGATGAATTCTGACGTCTGTAAGTGGCAAGGGCAAAATACACAGCCGGAAAAAATAATGCGAAACGAAAGTATAAGAGACGATTCAAACAAATAAAAGTTGACGAGGTTGTATTTTGAAATTAAGATTTAATGACAAAAAATAAATGAAACAAAAAAAAAAAAAAAAAAAAAGAATCTATAATAGGATACAATGTACTTAATTCGTTTTAAAGATAGATACAAATGTTACGAGTAATCTATGAATTTCGAAACCAGAAAGAAAAATATCTTGTATGTATTTCGATACGTTTTTTTTTCTTTTTCTTCTAAAGTGCATTCTCCATTTTCAAGATAAAATCTCAAATCAAATGATAGTATTTTGAAAACTATTCGAGTATGAATAGACTAATTTAAAGTAATGGCTTTTCTTAATATAAAAATATATTTTTACAGACGTCAATAAAATTCTCTTTCCCGTAAAAAGAATTTCATTTTCACGATAAAAATCAGAATTTTAATAATCCACTTGTTTATTATTAGGAAAAAAAAAAAAATTAAGCAATACAACATTATTTTTTGTTTTTGTTTTCCTTTTTTACATTTCGAAAAAAAAAAAAAAAAATGGTATTACGAGTTGACTCGCATTTACGCGTTGAGCAATCTTGTTTGTACCTTTCATAACGAAACATCTGACAGTTAATAAATGTTTATGAATTGTCGGAAATCGCCAATTTAAATAATGGCAAGTTACGACTACGTCAATACCTCTAATACTGCTCAATAATCCCACTTTGAGATACCACCTACATACACGTAATACACAGATGCTTATTCGTATATGTACATCGATACAACGGTTTAAACTTGGAAAACTTTACAGCGCCGTTGTTTTGCTAAGGAAAAAGTATGTTTCCATAATGCGTAGTAATAAAACATGATTTAACTCTTCGAACTTCTGACTTAATAAGTATTAACTATCGCAAGTTTTAGAAAGTCTTACTGGAAGTACCAAAGTTTAAGCGCCGCAAGATTAAACTTGCACTAAGGTAATTTCGAATACACCTTTGTTGAGGAAAATTATTCTAGACTTTATTATGTTTTATAATAATTTAAATTTTAAATTTTAATGAATTTAGCGACTTTCATAATATACTCTTTTCTTTTTCGAGCGTCATTTTTTTTTCTTCTAAAATTCTATATCACTGTATGCGTTGATTTGATAAATGCATCGTTTATAAAATTTATATTAATCGTTGATTATTTTTGTTTAAACTTGAACAAATTATTGTAATTAAAATTTTCAATAAATAGAACAAACTATTTTAATATCTAAACACATCAAACCAAAATCGTAATCAAGCACATGTATTAAAAATTTTTCAATAAAAATGTAAATTTCTATTCACCCTTTGCGGAGCATCAAATAAAGAAAAAAAAAACTTCGGGACATAAAAATGCAATACGGTTAACTAAAATACCAAGAAATTCTTATGAAAATAAGAGAAAAAAAAAAGTTTTAAAAGTGCTCGTAAAACCTCATAAACTAAATACTATAGCCTCAAATTTAAGTCTCATGTTGGCCACCCGACAGATAAAAAAGAAAAAGTATATAAAAAGAACTGTAAAAAAAAGAAAAAAAAAAAAAATGAAACAGATCCGTAACTAGGAGGCAAAAAAGAGAAACCGAAATATATTTTCAACCACGTATGAAAAGGCTTTTGAGGCATCACTATAATAAGATATTTAATATTCCATAAAATTTTAAAATACAGTTATTTCCAAGGTTTTATGATGTGCTATTTTCATAAAAATGTAAAATAAATTTTTCTTTTAATTATGGTTAAAATTTTTAAATAAAATATTTAAAATTAAATTTAGATATGAAAATTTCAAAATTTTAATTAAATATTTAAAAGAATGTATTATCCTTGACCAAAAAAAGGAAAAAAAAAAAAATAAAAATGGAATATTAATCGATGTCAAAATCGTTTGTACAACTTTTAAACTTGAATAATAAATATTTCTAATTTCAAACGAAATTTGTACAAGAAAGTGAAATTTATAAAAAATCAAGTTTAAAAATCTAAGTGTATTTTATACATGTATAGAAAATTTACAATTCAAATTTAGAAACGAAATGTTGAAATTCCAAAATGTAGTCAAATTTCGATTAAGATCAAATGAAATCTACATTCGAGCGTTTGATTTTTAATTTGAATTTAAATTTATAATCCGAATGATTTCACTTCTAGATTTATTTAAAATCTTTTATATAAATTATGAATCGCGCGTAAAAATAGTTTGTCTTCTTTTTTCTTCAAAAGATTTAATTAGGCCAATTATTTTAATTAAAGTAAAGAGAATTTATTAAACAAAGACAGTATTATATATTAAATCGAAATTACATCATAAAAAATTGCATTAAAAGGTAAAAAAATAAAATTTCAAAATCATATTTATAGCCTCGCAATCGCGAAAAATCATCGTTTTGTAAAAATAAAAAAATTATCTAGCAACGATTTTAAACGTCTCTCCAACGGCATCATATTTTGGAATTTTCCACTGTCGCGCTCACTCAGCGAACCGACGAACTTAAGAAGTTTGCGAGGCTTCCGCGCTTCGACGTAAGATGGCGGCACGCGTTATATTTCGAGGGTCCGAAATTCGCGAAAAGCGAAGAAAGTTTCGGAGAGTAATGGGCACGCGGAAAACACGTTTTCCCTACACAATTCTAACCTCACACTCGTAGCGCGCTATTGCTTTTGTTTATCACGATGATTGATTTATGAATATTTTGTTTAAGGTGAATGTGTTTGAATGACTTACCGGCGCGGCGAGACGGTCGGTGAGAACGAAATCCAGCTTAGCGCGGTATTTCCACTCCGCATGTGAAGAAGAACCAAACAAACACCCCCTTAGCTCTCCGGCTCTCGCACAATATATCTCTTCCGTTATTTTAGCGAAACGGCCGAGAGTCGAACGCTCACTCGTGAGGGACGAGCAGCGGCGTGTGCGTGTGTACAACAAAGTACTTCGGTTTAACCACTAAACCTCCACAAATCACAGTTTTACCTTGTTATTCGTACATATGTATATTTATTTCAAGTTAAGTATAAACATGTACGTAATTATATGCACCACAAGTATATTGCGATAACGTGCGTGTATAAAGTAAGCAACGATAGGCTGCCAACCAAATCACTTGCGGTTAACGCAAATCACACATAATCACACGCGAAGTCCTCTCTTGTTCCAGTCTTACTGGTAGAACTTTTGTCAACGATTTATTTATTTATTTTTTAATTCACTTTATTATTTGTTTTTGTTATTATCGAGGTGCGCTGTATCAACGTGCAATTAGTAAGATAGAGAGAAAGGGGGGAGGGAGGAAGGAAAGAATAAACAATACGAAAAACAACACGAACGATCAATGTCGCGTATGCATATTATGATAAATATACAAGCCGCGCGGCGCGTTATTATCGATGGAACGACTCTATAATCTCAAGGATAGAGAGAGGTGAGAACAAGAAACGCGCACTAACGGCGCTCGACGCGGAATGAGCGAAGCATGGCCGCCGCGGATCGTCAGCGGTGGTGGGGGTAGCCGCGCGCGCGGCGCTCCACGAGTGGGGGGGAAAGCACGACGGGACGCGCCCGGAGTGGGGGGGAAAAAGAGAGAGAGAGAGAGAGACTGAAATTATTGGGGGGTGAATGCGCGGGTGGGGAATAGAAGAAAAGATATATATATATATAGAGAGAGAGAGAGTGAGAGAGATAAATAGATAGAGAGATAGAGAGAGACGAAGAGATCGAGCGTGTAGCAGATTGTCAAGAGAGAAGGAGAGCGGGGACTTGGCTTGTCGTACAAAGAGGCTCCGTTTTCTACTTATTTTCTGATCACAAATATACGTAAATGAAACAGGGGAAAAGAAAAGGGAACGGCACCGGAGGCCATTTTCCTTGGTCGGAGATATGATTTTCTGATTTATGGAAAATCCAACCAAGCCGTGTTTTCATGTATACCTACGTATAACTATGTTGCGCAGTCGGTGCATTTGGTTAGAATGAAAGTTTGATCGTTGTTTTCTGGAATTCGATTTGCTTTTCTTTGTTTTTTTTTTTTTTTTTTTTTATTGTTCTTTTTCATTTGTATTACGAAAGGCAGTTTAATTTTTGACGTGCAACAAATGTATAATTATCATAATTGTAAGATTGATTTATGTTAAACTCTTTTATAATTTTTTAATTGCGATAATTGCGATGTAAAAAAAAATAACTATACATGTTATACAGAAGAACTTTAAAGTTTTACCGGATGCCTTTTTTTTCTTCGCAAGTAACGTTTTATTGCTTGTAATGTCGATCGAAATAATCAACGTTACTTACGGCCTGGTATAAGCGTTAAGTAATTTATTGGCTACTATTAAATAAAAAAAAAAAAAAAAAAAAAAAAAAAAAAAAAATAATGTACGCTTTTAATATTTTGTTTCAATAAAATACAAAGATAATTATAGATTTAAATGTAATTGACTGTCAGATTTACTGTCGGTGCAACCAAGTGTAACGAGTCATTTGATAATTTCGATTATTTATTTTTCGCAAATTACTCAATGTTGTGTAAGTCGTTCGCAGGGCAACGTTTCCACATTCTAACGATAAATAATGCAAATAGTCTAAAGAGCCAACGTTCGAGCAACGTTAACTTTATTTAAACAAATTATTAAAATATTAATTTTATAATTATAAAATTGATAAATTCAGCGTAAATGGTTAAAGCTTTAAATGCAAGTGCAAAATTATAGATTGCAGTTAAGAGTTAACGAGTTTCAAAAAGATCACGATTGAGCTGAAAATAGCAATGTCAGTCCAATTGTAGCTTACCTTCGGTTCAGAAATATTTCAACGAGGTCAATTTCTGAGAGGTAATGGATTCTTTCATAAAAATTCTAACTGATATTGAAGCAAAATTACTTTTTTAATTTTATACTCTTTTTAAAGTACAGCAATTCTGCAAGCATTAATTTAACAGAATAATAGCTTTTCTTTGTTTATTATTTATCGCAAAGATTTTAATATTTTACGATTAATTTATTTTACAAGAAGACACATAAGAAATGATTTTTTAATTAAATTTTAACTTTACTTTTGTATATTAAAACAACTAAATATTTTAATATTAAGATATAGATTTTCAAACTTCGTCTATTGTTAGATAAATGTAGTCTAGGTTCAACGCCGAGCATTTGAAAGATTATTTTATCATTTTTTAATTATCGAATAATGCAAGCCATTATCTATCGTAACATGTAGAGAAATAAGCATTAATGTTTCATCAACCATTATTTCTCCTGTCAATTTACTTGAAATAGATAACAACTTGTCTTGGAGTATAAATTTTCTGCACTCATTATTACATTACATAATTAACAATATTATATAAAAATCAAGAGAAAAAAACTCTCTATACTATTAAAGCTAATACAAATAGTTTTACTTGAAAAATTGATAACATAATTCATCCGTATCAAATTGTTTATGCTTTCAAAATAATAATTTCATATAATTGGACACGATAAATTCATTTAGTTAATTTAATATGTCGGTATATAAATGAAGAAATACATTTCGAATAAAATAATCATTAAGACATTGCTTCTAAAGTAATTTAATTTTCTCATTCAAAATAGTATCCAATTAGTGAAATTATATTCAAAATTACAGCACAAAATGTTTGAAAAATTTTATCTAAATCTGTATAATTCTCATAATTTAGGAAAGCAAGAAATCCAATCCTCTTTCGAAAGAAAAAGAATTAAAAATGAATAAAATCAGACAGTCAATAATTAGGACGTTAACCTCTGCTTAAAATGTAAATCAAGTTAAACTTATTCAAATCGAAACGGCAAAAAGGTACAGTAAAATCGTAAATCAGTCTCTTGTCTCATTTTATTTTTAAAATTTTAATAAAAAAAGGAGAAGAAAATAAGAAGAGAGAAAAAAGATTAATCAAGAATAAATATAGTCACGCGTATCTTAAAAAAGCCAATAAGAAATCGGATGGGAGAATGCAGGAGAGACAGAGAAAGTAAACGCACAGAATGAGTGTTGAAGATATTCAGTTATCTCGAAAAAGATAAAGTATTTTTCAGAGTTTTCACGGAGAGATAACTTAAAAAAAAAGAAAAAAAAGGATAAAAAATTAAAGATTGATTAAAGAGCGAATAAATTTTATCAAATTTAACTTTGCTTTTCTTCTCTTTTCTCTCTTTCTCTCTCACGGGGATAAAGAAATCGAACGCGTCCGACGATTCTGTAAAGCGTGCCGTAATCGAGGTATTAATATTTTTTTCCTTTTCCAACGGTTGTAACTATACTACAGAGAGAGAGAGAGAGAGAGATTCAAGAAAGAGGTATTATACATTCACGTAACGCGTTCTTTTTCTTATGCTTTGAAGAAAGGAGAAATAAAGAGAGAGAGAGAGAGAAAGAGAGAGAGTTCGTAAGGTTAAGTGAAATCAAACAAGGCATTCGCGTGTTAGCGGCTTTGGTTTTGAGTATTAAAATGAGATAAATGATCAATTACGCCGAGTTTACTTCTTTTTTTTTTTCTCTTTTATTTTTTAACTTGAGAAAAATAATTTTTTTTTTTACTCTTTCTTACTTCTCCTTTTTTTTTTTTTTTTTTTTCGACTAATTGGCCTCGAAATATGACGTAGATGTTTTCAGTACATTTATTTAAAAGAATAATAAGTCGTTTTGCATGCACATGTAAATATATAAAAGAAATAAGGTAATTAAAAGTAAAATATTCATGTTAATTAACTCGTGCAGTTCCTCTTTATAAGAAATAATAATAATTATAATAATAACAATTTTCACAAACTAAAAGATGTGAAAAAAAAAAAGGTTATCTCGTATAATATGAAAATATAATTAGATTTCGTAATATGAATGTACTTTAATTTACCTTTGTCTTTATAAAATTGTTTTAGAATAAAATTTAATAAGCACTGAAGATTTTTATAATATAAAGTTGTTATTATGTAAAATTACGGCTAATAATTTTACTTCAATGAATAAATATAATGTATGTGTATTTAATGATAAATAAATATAATGTAATAAAGTGATTGTCCTGAAAATTTGAATTTATTAAAAAATACATTACTTGTCGCAATTTAATATCAAGTATTCAAAAAATTTACATAATAATGATTTAATTTTACAAAGTGGATGTAAAATTTTAATTAAATTCATATTCGGTCATATGATTATTGAATAAATAACGCAGTTAAAGTTTAACGAAGAAACGTACTGCGAAGCTCATTATATTTTATTTTATAATCATTTTTCATCCGCATGTTTATTAACTATTTTATTTCAAATAAGTATTTTGAAAATTTTTTAATAATCATTGTTATCTTTTAATTATGTTT
>CATLJJ010000006.1:0-19113 GCA_949987625.1 Chalcis sispes | reverse complement strand
ATTCTTTTGAACGGTTCGTAAGTCGTTGTCTGTCTCTTTCTATTTGTCAAGTACTTGGTGCACATATGTTCGAGATAAACACGCATTCCGAGAGAAACGTAGCTGGATGTTTCCTTCGATTTTCTTTTAAAACTTCTGAGAAGAAAAAAAAATTTTTCAAATCGGCTAAAATATAACCGGACATAACAAAACTTGTTTAGTCTGAATTTCCAATTAACGTTATCGCTGTCAGCAGTTAATACAAGAAAATAAGCTTTATATTATATTCAATGATGAAACAAATATTTTTAATAAAAATATATTTAGAATTAAGACAAATTAATATACTTTTTATTGATATTAAATAATAAGATATTCATTTATTCATTCACTGTTGATACTGTAATTGTAGATCCCATCAGACTTTGTTTCGACATCTATTATGTCAGACTCATCATCTGCAAATTAAATGCAACGCGTTAAATTTGTGGATTAATTTTTAAGTCTTATAAATATGTTCGCATATTTCTGACCTAAAGTATAAATTACGTCTTCAACAAATGTTGGGGTTTATGCCCTTGGAATCAGCCAAACACGTAATGTCCTTAGAATTGCTGCCAACTATTTTACATTAGTGAGATTACGGTCCTTATATTCTGGAGGGAATTAACCCATAGATTACCTGTACATGCAGTGCGATGGATTTGTTTGAGGAGTTCAGGTCTACATGGTATAAGATTAGAAGCATTGTAACTATTCGCATATATTTTGAAAATCTTGTCATTGGCTTTGAAGTTGTCATTTTTTGAAAATATTGCTGAACGAGCTTCCTTGTCATATTTCATTTTTTTTTTTTTTTTTTTTTTTTTTTTTTTTTTTTTTTTTTTTTTTTTTTTTTTTTTTTTTTTTTTTTTTTTTTGATAATATATTTGATAGATAAATTTTTCAATCTTTTCCATTACGTCTGCGCAATTATTGACATTCAAGTCATTTTAACTTGCCAAAGCTTCTTGAAATTCTTTTCACCGTGCATACAAATTACACGGCCGCTTTATTCCTTTTACAAAAAAAAAGCATGATTTTGATCCCAGATAAAGCCTTCATCGCTTTTTAAATTCAGTTTTGTTAATATAGTATCGTAGAGAATTACCAATGCCGACTGTCATCAAAATTTTTACATCGCTCTTTAACTTGCTGATATTACCTTACATAATTATTAAAATATCTGTATTAGAGCAATGGATACATGCGTTGGCATCATATTCTAAATTACAAATAATTTACATTATTGTTGTATCTACTTCTTCATGCGAGGGGCATGAAAAAATATTTACGACACTCTTAACAACTATTTCATTTTTAACATGATATTAGTGACGTATGTCAAAATTAAGATAGACAGTTTTATTAGAAAAAAAGGGCAAATTTAAGCTTCTCCCAATTTTTTAGAAAAATCTGCAAGTCGGATCTGTTCTTCAGTAATGTGATAATCATGGTTTTTACTCGTGTCTCGAAGAGCATGCTCATTATCTTTTATCGAGGACGATTGATATCTATTAAAAAATATTGCAATATTTCTTGCAAAATTTGTTTCTAAATATTGCCAAAAGTTAATATATTAATAAATAAAAAGAAAAATTTAACTATCACGGTAAGATTAATGTGAGAAGGAAATTCAGTAGCAACGCCAATAATTTCATTTTTTAAGCACTTTAATAAAACTAACTTATTCGTTATGTACATAATGCCGTTTGAATGACTTACAAGTAAACCACCCCAACCCGACCTTACCGATTTGGATGATTTTCGGATATTTTGTAGTACTAAGAAGAATATCAGACTCGTATTTTTCTTCATTGTCGGACAAACACTTTAAAGGAGTGAAATTCACTTCCAAAGTCATCCCCCAAAATTAATTTTTTTAATATTTCTCAGCATCTAATAAATATTTTTGAAATTTGAGCGGCCGTCGTGACGGCATCTCTTAGCAGGGTAATGGCTAACATTGGGGGCCCGAGCCCCTGCAAGCGACGTCTGCTTATGCGGATCGCGGAGTCCATAATGCTATATGGGGCTGAAGTATGGGCTGAAGCACTGCGGACGCGGAAGTATCGTCGTAAAATGGCCACAGTGCAGCGAAGAGGGGCCCTTCGCATCGCTTCTTCGTACCGAACGGTCTCGGGGATTGCGGTGCTGGTTGTCGCTGAAGTGGTCTCTGTCGACCTTCTGGCTCAAGAGCGTAGGTTCGTATACCAGCACAAAGCTGAACTTGGGAAGGTTGCCGCGACCGAGGAAGCCCAGGCCCAATCCTTGCGGAACTGGACCCACGGGGGCGTTGGACGGCTCAGATGATTCCTCAATTCGAGCCATGGCTTCGACGGTCCCATGGTGCGGTAGACTACTACCTCACCTAGTTCCTGACAGGGCACGGCCTCTTCCTCAAATACCTTCACAGTATAGGGAAGGTAGAGGCTAGTGGCAGTGTCCTTTGTGACTGTCCCTGCGACGACGCTCTCTACACGTTCTTTTATTGTGAGCGTTGGAGCGTCAAGCGGGGAGAGTTAGAAAAAGACCTTGAAGTCATTACGCCAGAGAATATAATCTCCGTGATGGTCTAGGGTCAATTAGCGTGGTCAAAGGTCTCCTCCTTTGTTAGGAGGGTCCTTCAACAAAAAAGGCCGTCCTAGACGGCTTATGACAGGAAAGAGGATGACAATCGGAAGAAGAAAATAGAAGAGAAGAATCAACAGGCCTTTAAAAGACAGCGCATTACTGGCGAGAGCCTAGCCCCACTCCGACACAGTGCGCAAGTAGTTCTAAAGTGAGTACAACAACCAGGCTAGGTGCAGGGGTTTTAGTGGGTAGGGCAACGATCGCGAGTTCCAACACCGGGGGGGGGGGGGGCACGGAGCCTTTCTGATGGTCCGTAAAAAGGATTTGCCCTCCCTCAGAAAAAAAAAAAAAAAAAAACATAATTGTTAGGCATATGAATACATTTATCCTATACAGTGCATGCTGCATAGTATATATAACATAGTAAACATAGAGCTCGTCTTAAGTTTAGTTTATCGCAAGACGCCGTATAGAGTATAACTCCACACAGCTACAATTATGTCATACTTTTGGGCAATAAATACTTAATTATAATTAATAATGAATAATATAATTTATTTATTTGAACCACCTCTTATCTTAACATGCTAGCAAAGCGTGGTTCCAATTAAAAAGTATTACCGTTTTTTAATAAATAATAACATCGTAATAGAGTGCCGTATCTTTAAATGGTTACAAAATTCGAGAACGTTCCGCAAAACAAAATGGTGGATGATAAGTGTGATATAAAATTGCCAATGTTCGATGGTAAAAATTATAAAATTTGGAAGAAACGCCTAACTGTGTATTTAAAGTTAAAAAAATGTGATAAAGTTATAAAGCAAAAAAATTAGAAAGTAAAAAAGAAGAAAAATGGAATGTAAAAGATTTAAAAGCAGTGAATTATATATATAGTGCTATATCAAATGAGCAATTTAGATTTATTGAAAATCAAACAACGGCGTTAGAAATTATAAAGAAACTCGATAACTTATAACACATCGTTCAATAAGTCCCGAAACTAACAACGAAAACAACATTTTTTTTCGAAAATCATTTTTATTCATCAATATAATTTCCTTTTAGAGTGATACAATCTTTCCAACGCCTTTCCAGCATTTCTATACCATGTTTATAGAAGGATATATCCTTTGCTTCAAAATAGGCTTCAGTTTCGACAATGACCTCCTCATTCGAGCCAAACTTTTTCCCTGGAGCATTTTTTTGAGAACAGCAAAGAGCCAGTAGTCGCTGGGGGCTAAATCTGGCAAATACGGGTGGTGGGGAAGCAAATCAAAGCCCGATTCGTTCAATTTTGCCATTGTTTTGATGGACTTGTGGCATGATGCATTGTCTTGGTGAAAAAGGATTTTTTTCTTCTTTATGTGCGGTTGTTTTGCTGCGATCTCCTCCTTCAAACGTATCAACAAGTCAATATAATAATCACTGTTGATCGATTTACCTTTTTCCAGGTAGTCAATGAAAATCACGCCATGTGTATCCCAAAAAACAGACGCCATGACTTTGCCAGCAGACTGCTGCGTTTTTGGACGCTTTAGACGGCTTTCGCCAGCCATGCGCCACTCAAATAATTGCCGATTTGACTTCGCAGTGAAATAATGTATCCATGTTTTATCCATGGTCACGTATCGACGCAGGAAATCCTTTTTATTGCGAGTAAATAGCGATAAACAGCTCTCTGAATCGTCGACTTGTTGCTGTTTTTGTTCCACTGAAAGCAATCGCGGCACGCACTTAGAAAAAACCTTTATCATGCTAAATTTTTAATGAAGTATTGTAAATACGCTACCAAATGATATCTGTGTCATTTCTGCAATCTCACGGACCTTTACTTTGTGATTTTTCATTACAATTTTTAACACTTCACTCACATTTTCCTGTGTAACGGCTTCCAATGGCCTACCCGAACGTTCCGCATCGTTTGTGTTCGTACGACTACGTTTAAACTCAGCATACCAACGACAAATCGTTGGTTTGGATGGAGAGGAGTCCGGGTAATTTTTTTCAAGCCATTGCTGGGCTTCTACGGTGTTTTTACCCATTAGAAAACAATGTTTTATCAACACGCGGAACTCGCTTTTTTCCATTTTTCAAACAAATTACAAAGTGACTTTACTCTAACTTTGATAACTCTGCTGTCAGTGATCCGATCGACGTGAAATTTTTACACGTTTCATGTAAAGGTTCGCACTCTATGGAGACGCGGCCAGTTTGGTACTACTAGCACCATCTCTGGGTTAGTCTCGTGACTTATTGAACGATGTGTTATTTAGTACCACCAGCCCGAGCCGCGACACCGCGTCTATAACTCGCCTCTCCCTTAAGTCCGGCCTGTCCATTTCCCATTTAAGAGCTTTCGCATTTAGATCTCCGGCAATTATTGAATCACCCTCCATGTCTCTGATAGTGTCTTCCAGACTATCATGTCTTGTCTAGAAGTCACCTATAGTTTTGTTTGGGGTAAAGTAACAACTGACGTATGTGACGTTAGTGCCTCTAACTCAAACGAAACCATTTTCAGATTTATGGCTCATGACGCCGAAACATTGTGGATCAGGAACCCACATGGCTGCTGTTTCGCTATCATCGGAATACCACTCTCCCGTTTCCCTGTTCCGATACTGTTTGCAGATAAAAACTATATCCACGGATAGGTCGAAACAGATCTGCGGGAGTAAATCGTGCGCTGTGTGGCTCCGATTGAGATTGCCTTGCAAGAGTTGCATCATCGCTGGGCCTTAGATACGGCTGCGCGATATGCAGCGCAAACGCTCGACCCGGCAATGTGTTTACGCATTGTCGGATCGCTTTGTGCTTCGCAAAGGAAGCACTCGGGTGGCGCCACGCAATTGGTAGCCCGATGTTTCTTTGCTCCACACCTGTAGCACCACACCTGTTCGACCTGTCTGGTCTCTTACAGTTCCAACACCAAGGCACCGGTAACACCCGAGTGCTACGATTTTTTGTTGCACTCTTCAATTCACCCAGCCAATCCAAAGCCGAGCCGACTCGAGTATTTGGTTATCACTGACTGCGTCGATGGTCACGAAGACCATCCGCTGTTGAATAGCGTTTGACTTGGTCAGCGCTACTTCTATTGCCCCGCAGTACCTAAGCAGGGCGCTTCGAAGGGCCTCTTCGACTTCTGCCTTTGAGGTGCAGCAGTCTAGGTCTCTGATCTCCAAGGTTGCCCTTGGGATCAGCTGCCTGACCGAGCCTGCACCCCCGACAGCTTTTGGAAGGGCGTCTAATAGGCCCTTCCGTCCCTCGGCAGAGATATTCCTCAACTTGAGGAAAACCTCACCAGCTTTGGTGCGCCGAATTGATTTAATTTTAGCGCCGCAAGTTCTGGCCTTACCTCCTTGCGGACCCGACCTAATATATCGGCGTACGATTGGCCGTCCGCCGGCTTGAGGCAAATTGCTTCAGGTCGCGTCCTCTTGACTTTGCTTTTTGGTGCAGCAGATTTCTTCTGCGGCTGCTGCTGCACCCTTTTCTCTTCTTTCAAGGGCCCGCCCTTGGGCGCTTTTGTAGGCGTCGTCTTTACCTTCTTCTGCTTCTTGACGACCTCCGTCCATGGTTGAACTTCCCCAGTCGTCTGATTGGGAAGGCTGGGCGAGCTGGAGGCCAGCCTCTTTGGCTGAGGAGCTGCTCTATCGCTGATCACGGTAGTGAACAGCTGTTTCCGAGCCTTACTGGCTGCCGAAGTTGTGTGCCGGAGTTTATCCAGCATCTCCTCCATTTTCGGTATACCCTGCTTGATGGAATTTTTTATGTTGGGCTGACTTTTCAGTGCAGCCAACATTTCCTTAATGATAGACTGCATACCGTCGATGCACTTCATCGTGAGTCTCTCACTTTTCGCGAGTTTTCACGGAAGGAGATTCTCAGCACCGGCAGAGATATGTGCATTTCTGCCCACATCGTGTTGCGCACTTTTGCCCTCCTCTGGTTTTGGGGGAAGACTGGTGCGCGTATGATTTAATGATTTAATTTGATTTTGCTCCATTGTAATAAATTACTCCAAGATGCTGCACCGTCTCCGAACGCGGTGCCTCAGGGAAGGTGGGGGGATGATCACCTCTACAGCTACCCCCATTGCTATAGAGGCTTTTGGCTATAGGACGGGAATGTAACATTCGCCCTAGCCTTGCACCTGCACCCTTCATTGGCATCCCAGCATCCCCTTTGGTGCGCCGCGTTGACACTGGGTGTTCCAGGAAGAGCGCGCTGCACGGATCATCTCACACATCCCAATTGGGCAGTGTCACCACAGCCGCTACTCTGCCTGACCCAACCTGTAACCCCAGGCAGGACCCCTACGAGGTGCTACCATCCGAGTTAGATGGACCAAGGTTTTCTAACGAGGTGTTACTCCTCCCCCTCCTCCTCCCTCTCCTCTTGGAGGAGGGGCCCCGGGCTTGGAACCGGTAAAGCGGAGTTAATGATAATAACGATAATAACGATAATAACGATAATAACGATAATAACGATAATAACGATAATAACGATAATAACGATGATAACGATGATAACGATCATAACGATGATAACGATAATAACGATAATAACGATAATAACGATAATAACGATAATAACGATAATAATGATAATAATGATAATAATAATAATAATAATAAATAAAAAAAATTTAACACAAAAAGCAAACGATTACACTATTTTTTTTAGAAATAAATAAGTAAGAACATTATTTTTATTAATGATTTTTATTATAAATTTCAAGTTTATATCTTAATTATTTTAAGTCGTTTTCGACAGCGCGGAAAAGAACATGTTTTGGCAAAAAAAAAAAAAAAACGCGATTAAAGTTTTCGTTTTTGTAAAGTAGAATCAAAAGCAATTTATAGTTGCACAAGCTTAATCAGCGGTGCTAGAATCATGAAGCAAGCCTTCTACTTCGAGAAAATCATTCATTGCGACTGCATTATTTTCTTTCTGTGCAGTTCTGGCCTCTTTTATCGAATTAAACAAACGCCGCTCTTGCCTCTTTACTCGATTGCTATCATATGAGTCTGCGAAAATTTCACATGCCTATTGTTAAATCCAGGTCACTCAAGACACACATGATTAGTAGCCATCGTTAAATATTCCTTCGGCTAAAAATGCTGCAATTTTACTAATCTTAGTGTCACAATGCAAGTGCTTGTGAGCTTAACGCCATACAGTTTAATTGGGAGACTCGTTTCCGTTTGTGGTAAAACCGCCAACGCAACGTTCAAGCAAATCATCCCGTGACAAATCTTCATAAATTTGCAGTGTTTTTTTTGTACGTCTTTATACAGAGGAGCTGGATGTTCATAAGGAATATTTTTGGCTCGCGCAGCGTTTTATTTATACCACGAAACGATGCCATGATCTCTTTTTTCGTATTATTTTCCGACTGCGCATTTCTCCGTATCGCAAGACCATAGTATTATTTCCACCGAGATTTGCGGTCTTTTTTAAATTTTGAAGGGGGCTTCCCATACGCTTTCCTAGGTGACCTACGTACTCACTTTTTTTAACTTAAACATCTTTGTATGGACTAGCATCTTATATAGCTTTTAATGTTTTTGTGTCGCTATCTCTAACATAATCAATGTAACGTTCTCCATACTTTTCTCCTGAACGGCCAAACGTCTCAAGAATCGTATCGACTTCCATCTTGTCTGCAGAGACTTTATGACTGATGGTACAACTGTCTTTGTGTTCAGCGTCTTCTGGATTGTCGAGGTTATTTTAAAAGTATATGCTTGGCAAAAGCTGCTTTTCAAAACTAAATCAATTGCTTTTCTCGAATTATAGGCTATTAGCGTAGTTACGCTGTACAAAGACGAAAAGCCGCGCTTCTTCAAAGGTCCATCACCGCTAATAGTGGAATTCAGTAAAGATTTTTCTTTTGTCTCATTTTCTCTTTTCTTGTCTTTAATTGCAATTTTATATAGGACTTCAAACGTATAATATAATGCGTTCATAAGCATGTTTATTTAGTCCGCTGCCTAAAGTCATTACGCCAAAAAAAATGTTTATACCTTCTCAAGCGGCACCAAGTAAGCGCATGGCAAAAATAATAGATCTGTTTATTTCATAAACACAATGAATAAGAAGGCTTAATCGAAATAATAACGTACCACATTTGCAAGTAACAGGAATTTAGAAGCCAAGTCCTTTGTCACCTTATTGTCCGAACGACACTTTCCGTTTGCACAGTTTGCATATTAATATATTGGCAAAAGCAGAAAATACACTAATAAAATCAATGATTCTATAGCAAAAACTTTGGCTAGCATTAATATCATCCGGTGACGACTTCATTGTTTCTTGACACACTAGCTTCGTCGTTGGACTCTTGGTCAACTTCCATGTTTGGTACACCGAAAAATTGATTTCCTTGAAATTTCTCACGGCGTGAGAAAGATTATTAGATTATTTAGATATTAGATTATTTAGATATAAGATCTATATTAGATTATTTTTATCAATTTTACAACTTATTTCATCGAGTAATTATTAAAAACGTGATTCAAAATAACACGCGGCACTGGACAGTATACTAGCAATAAGTCGTTTCTCAGCTGACGATTTGTATGCAAATAAAAACGACAGTTACACAATCTGAATAATCGTTTAAAGTGCACCCTATTTTCAAAAAAGTAAAGTACAAAACTTATTTGGGTAAGAAATTGAAAAGCATAAGCCGTAGCGCGCGCTCGCTTACCTGCTTTCGGTACTTTCGACGCTCATCACTTCACTGACTTTCTAGGGACTTTTTAGATTTTTCATTGAGCTCAACATTGATCTTCTCTCCTTAAATCTTCTCCAAATCTTAGTTGCAGAATTAATTTAGCAGATAGTATATGATCCTTCATGATACTAGATAGCACTGTGCTTGAGACGGCCAGAGCAGAAGCGCAAGTAGTAACATTAGCTGCAGAGCAGTCAATCACGTTCAAGATTACAATCTGACTTGTCACAATTACTCACATTACATAAGAGAGAGAAAGAGAGAGAGAAAGCGAGAGAGCAAGAAAGAGAGAGAGAGCGCGAGAGCGAGCGAGAGAGCGAGAGAGCGAGAGAGAGAGAGTATTTTTGTACATGCATTGTACAGTCTGTCAAGTAAGAGCGTGGTCGACTTCACCGACAGGAAATGGAAGATTTTGCTCTAATTCCTTCGCAAGCCGATGGACGAAAGCCTTATCCTTAATGCATTGTCAACAAAGATTCAGTTGTTGATCTTTTGAAAGAGAATCACGTTAAACTCCATGAGTGCTAAGTACGCGTCGCGCTACGAGGCTGTGTTCCTTTGCATCCACCCAAAAGATCCCAAAATGTCGCAATCAGCGGCTGCTAAATATATAAGAAAGTCAAAGGCATTTGTACAGAAGTGGATACAGCGATATAAAGTGGCTAAAAATGTCGATGATTTACCAGAACGTGACTCGATAGGAAAAGTGAACAAAAAAGATGAAAAAAGAATAGTAAATCTGTTTTCGCGGAATCCTGCTTTAACACTGCGGCAAGGACAAGCAAAATTAATGGCAAAAGGTTTAGATATATCCTACGAAACTATCCGAACCCATCTTTGTACTCATCATCTGAAATGGCGCAACACAATGAAGAAGCCTCTGTTGACTGAAAAATATGTGACAAAGCGACTCGCTTGGGTGCATGAGAATATTGATAGAGATTTTGAAAATGTCATTTTTACTGATGAATGTTCTATATGGGCACGTTCTGCCCTCACGCGAGCCTGGTCAACTTCCACTAATAGACTTGTTCAGCGGACCGTAAAACATGGAATACAGGTGCATCTTTAGGGCTGCTTCTCAAAGCAGGGGTTCGGCACTTTGCACCTCTTTACTGACAACCTACAGTCTGTCAAGTAAGAGCGTGGTCGTGTTAATTTATAAAAAAATTTATTTAATACAACTTTCATATTTATATATACATTGTACACATTACAAACAATGATGCAATTCGGTCAATAATGTGTCTAGTCACCACCGGCGTCGATAATTGCCTGGCATCTCCGAGGCATGCTTTCTACTAATTTGACAACGTATTCTAGTGGCAAGGATCTCCAGATCCGACGAATCTCGTAAGACAACTGCTTTAAAGTGTATGTGCGTATTCCACGAAGCTTCCGTTTAATATATGCCCACACATTTTCAATAGGGTTTGCATCGGGCGACTGCGACGGCCAATCCAATGTAACGATGCCAGATTGAGTCTTCCACTGAGTACAGAGCTTACTGCGGTGTTTAGGATCGTTGTCCTCCTGCAGAATCCAATCTTCATTTTTTGTGATGAACCATCGTTTGGCAGATGGTAGAAAAGCCTTTTTGTAGATTTTCATCATTTTCTCGGCATTTAGGTTGTCAGTAAAGAGGTGCCAAAGTGCCGAATCCCTGCTTTGAGAAGCAGCCCCAAAGAAGCACCTTTATTCCATGTTTTACGGTCCGCTGAACAAGCCTATTGGTGGAAGTTGACCAGGCTCGCGGTGAGGACAGAACGTAACCATATAGAACATTCATCAGTAAAAATGACATTTTCAAAATCTCTATCAATATTCTCATGCGCCCAAGCGAGTCGCTTTGTCACATGTTTTTCGGTCAACAGAGGCTTCTTTATTGTGTTGCGCCATTTCAGATGATAGGTTCAAAGATGGGTTCGAATAGTTTAGTAGGATATATCTAAACCTTTTGCCATTAATTTTGCTTGTCCTTGCCGCAGTTTTAAAGCAGGATTCCGCGAAAACAGATTCACTATTCTTTTTTCATCTTTTTTGTTTACTTTTCCTATCGAGCCACGTTCTGGTAAATCATCGACATTTTTAGCCACTTCATATCGCTGTATCCACTTCTGTACAAATGCCTTCGACTTTCGCATATATTTAGCAGCCGCTGATTGCGACATTTTGGGACCTTTCGGGTGGATGCAAAGGAACACAGCATCGTAGCGCGACGCGTACTTAGCACTCATGGCGTTTAACGTGATTCTTTTTCAAAAGATCAATAACGACTGAATTTTTGTTGACAATGCATTAAGGACAAAGCTTTCCTCTATCGGTTTGCGAAGAAATTAGAGCAAAATCTTTCATAACCTGTCGGTGAAGTCGACCACGCTCTTACTTGACAGACTGTAAATGCTAAGAAAATGATAAGAATCTACAAAAAGGCTTTACTGCCATCTGCCAAACGATGGTTCATCGCAAAAAATGAAGATTGGATTCTGCAGGAGGACAACGATCCTAAACACCGCAGCAAGCTCTGTACTCAGTGGAAGACTCAATCTGGCATCGTTACATTGGATTGGCCGTCGCAGTCGCCCGATGCAAACCCGATTGAAAATGTGTGGGCATATATTAAACAGAAGCTTTGTGGAAGACGCACATACACTTTGAAGCAGTTGTCTTACGAAATTCGTCAGATCTGGAGATCCTTGCCACTAGAATACGCCGACAAATCAGTAGAAAGCATGCTTTGGAGATGCCAGGCAATTATCGACGCCGGTAATGACTGGACACGTTATTGGCTGAATTGCATCATTGTTTGTAATGTGTACAATGTATATATAAATATGAAAGCTTCATCAAATAAATTTTTTTATAAATTAACACGACTACGCTCTTACTTGACAGACTGTAGATAATCAAGAGTAGTACAGAGATTAGAGATTAGCAAAGTCTGTAAACTAAAACTAAATTAAATAATAAAATATGTTCTAATCAAAGTCAAAATTAAAATTAAAATACACCACGTAAAAATATTAAAATAAATTACTAAAGGTACGTTTGAAATATAGATACATACTCCCTTTCGAGAAAGAAAATAAAAGAGAAGATAGAGGAATCAAAAAAGAAAAAGGAAAGTATGGAATAGGAGGATGATGAACAACTATTCCAGAAGCAGAATGTAAACACTATAAAAGAATTATCGTAGAACGTGGTTGCTAAAGGAGGTATGGATAGCGGCCTCACATCACCCCAAGTAGGCCACCTTGCTCAGTTCCACAGATAATTTACAAAAAGATGAGCCGGAGTAGCAATCTTAAACGTGCTGTTAAGAAACAAAGTAGTTAAGCATTGTTTTCTGCCTTCAATGGGTTGCATCATAGACGTAATACATACCAGAATTGCTAACCTGTTCAAGCTTGAAATCGAATTCTCCAGATATGTCGTAATAAACTAGAGAGCAGTAATCCACTAAGATAAACGATGATTTTGTCTGATCTGACTTGTCAATATATCCCATATAAGAAGTATAATCCTTCGCTATTTGAGGATAAGCTTTCAAAAAAAAAAAAAAAAAAAAAAAAAAAGAAAATTTGATAAAAATTGATCTGGTTTTTTGTCTACCCATTTCAACAATCTGATGCCGACATCTGACGTACAATATTTGCTATCTTCCATCTTCATATCTTTGTCTTTTCGCTGATTTTTAGTAACCATCAAATCATTACTTGTGAAGTAATTGTCAAAATAAATCTTTGATAATTCTCTCCCCTTAATCTTTTTCAGCAGCCTTACCAATTTTTCCTGTATAAATTGGAGAACTAGTAGTCACGTTAAGACAGTAAACATTTGACACCCATCATTATGTTCATTTCAATAAATTTCTGTATCTCATCTGCAGTTACAAGAACATCATTCATTTTTTTTATTCTGTTAATAATACAGATTTGTTTCTTAAATCATAAGATCAATATTTTTTTCTGATAAGAGCATCGAAAAAACATCTTAAAGTGTTTTGACAATATCTGAAATATACGTCGACCCAACATTCTGTGAGGAAGATAATTCACTAAAAGGCAAAGACTTATTTAAATGAATTTTATTTAATAATTCTTGAGAGTATTTGGAGTAATTAGCAGGATATCTTCAAGAACCCACATTCAAACTTTTATCCTTGATTATATCATTTCCATCGACAGATTTATTGTCTGATGGAATTTCATCTCCTTCATACTCTTCTCCAGAATCACTTATCTTCGTTTTATCGAAATTCCTCGCGTTTCTTATTCAACTAATCAATAAAAAATTTGAATACTAAGTAAAAACTATAATCATACTATTTTTACCGTTAGCCCGCCTCTCAAACGTGATCCCTAACTCGGTCGAAATTTCTAATACCCAGTATCCTGTTTATTTATTATTTTTTTTTTTTCAAATTCTTTGAAATGTCGGAGTTTTAACTTAAAAATGCTGCTTCGGCCTTTCTTTTTTAAGCCTGAACATTGAAGTCCATGGGCTTGGGGTGGCCAAAGAAATAACAGAGTAGGAAGAAATTAATTAAGTTTTTATTGAATAGGTGTGAATTTTGGGATCGAGAATGCGGCAAGCCACTACAGGCTTGTCTACTCTCGGTAGAGGACCTAACAAATATGATATTAGGTGTAGTAAAAAGAAATCCATTATTTTTGCAATCAATTAAAGGTTTTATTTAGCATAGATAGAATGATACGATTTAGGTCAAATATGCACCGTTTTGTATGATAACTTGTTGCCATTTTGGAAGTTATTTCATAATGCCTCTCTCGTAGAAACCCTTGTCCCTATTGTCAAAAAACTGGGACAGTCGATCTTCACAATCTTCTCTTAAGGCGAATTTTTCACCTGCAAAATCATTCGCCATAGACAGGAACAGGTGGTAATCACTTGCTGCCAGGTCCGGACTATAAGGTGGATGCATAAGAACTTCCCAACCAAGCTCCCGGAGCTTCTGGCGAGTCACTATCGATGTATGCGGCCTGGCGTTGTCCTGATAGAACACAATTCCTCTCCTATTGGCCAAAGTTGGCCGCTTCTGGGCGATTGCTTCTTTCAGACGATCCAATTGTTGTACAGGTCCGAATGAAGAGTTCGGCCGTAGGGGAGCAGCTCATAGTATATGATTCCCTGCCAGTCCCACCAAACACACAGCAAAACCTTCCTCACTGTCAATCCTGGCTTGGCCACCGTTTGCGCCGGCTCACCGCGATTTGACCACGACCGTTGTCGCTTGACGTTGTCGTAAGTGACCCACTTTTCATCACCAGTAACCATCCGCTTCAGAAATGGATCGATATTGTTGCGATTTAGCAGCGATTCGCAGATGGAAATTCGGTCCATGAGGTTTCTTTGCGATAACTCGTGTGGCACCCATACATCGAACTTCTTTTTGTATCCAGCCTTATTTAAGTGGTTCCAAACGATTTTTTGTCCAATGTTTAGCTCCTGGGCAATCGAAACAGTGCTAACGTGACGGTCGGACGCGACGATTTTCATTATTTTATCAAAATTTTCGACAATTGGCCTTCCAGAGCGTGGTGCATCTTTGACGTCAAAATTACCGGAACGGAATTGACGAAACCAAAATTGCGCGTGATTGGCTGTTACAGTATCAGGACCATAAACACTATTCTTATTTTCAGCTGCCTGGCTTGCGTTGTCGCCTTTATCGAAGAAAAACTGTAAAATATGGCGTATTTTCTCTTTGTTGGTGTCCATCTTTGACGCGTGCTGAAAAAATACTGAGTTAAGCAATCACAAAACTGTATCAGAAGCTTTTTTAGTACGAAATCTTATCTTTCTAACGCCATCTAGCGTAACCCGATCGCACTTCTTTACAACGGGAGATACAGACTACTAAAGCCATCTATTGGCAAAATAATGGATTACTTTTTACCACACCTAATATTAAGGTAAAAGTCGAAGGACACTTCTCTTGTAGTCCAGCGACTTTTCGGAGGAAAATATTAGATGAAAGAGAAAAAAAAAGAATGAATTTAACTCAGAATTAATTTTATTTTTCTTATACTCACTTTTACAAAAACTAATGGAACTCCTCGCTCTCTCACTTTCTCTTTTTCTGTCCTGAGTCGGTTAAACGATGTTACACTGGAGCGCCGTCAGCTCGTTGAGATCCAGCAACGTATCGTTGGTAATCCGCGTGGATGATGGTGATGGCCAATTTAAAAAGAATCACGTCGAATGCGTCTCCGCAAGTCAAGCCTGCCTTTTTATGCACTCGTACAGAGACGATTCTGCACCAATCAGATTGCTTGAAATTAGCGCGCGGTGGGCGCTAATCGCTTATCTTGAGCGTATTTCTGTTGGGAGGGAAAGCGAGAATTAGAGAGAGAGAGGAGATTTTTTTTGCACAATTTTTATGCATATCCGTTATTTATTATTTGTGATAATTAAATGTTAAATTAAATTTCATGGTTGTAGTTTATTTAAAATTTAGCACATATCACAGAAAAGAGCGAAGTTTTTCGTTGTATTTTACGGAATTTGCGATGTATTTATTTATGTAACGATATTAAAGATAAAGAATAATTATTTAAAATAAAAATGATTGTCGCTGAGAACAAGAATGATAACTTTAAATTAGCAAAAGTAATTTATAATTACCAGATCATTGAAAAGAAAGGAAATAAGTGCAAAGTAATAGTTGAAATAATTATTCCTTAAGAATTACAATTTTCAATTTATTCTTGAGTATTTGCCATTAAATGTCGGCGGAATAATTAATCGATTGACGTTATTCTTAGGTAAAATGAAAGAGTTTTAAATTAATATTCACTGAGTTTTGCGTTGCCTGTACTATGCGTTATGTTACTTTAAGGGGTTACCCCCACTTGCGACTTGGAAAAAATCGATTTTTTGTTAATTGCATTTTTTCAAAGTATAAGTATGTGAAAATATAACCTGGAAATTCCAAGTCGATCCAAACAAAATTGACTGAGATATGAGCGTTGAAAGAGAAGAATCCGTTGTGTAAGCAACTGGCTACTTTAAACTTTAAACGCGTTTTCCTCGAAATGGCATTTCTGAAGTCGGTGACCAAGATTACTCAAACACTAATGAACCGATCTTCTTGAAATTTTGCAGGCTTATTTAATATATAAAAATGTAGTCATTAATCGTTCGATTTGTTTCGAAAAAAAATGGCCGTTTTATAGCCAAAAAACGGCTGTTTTTTTTTCGTTACAATCAAACCATTAACTTTGACTGTCCGCCATTTTGTGAAAAATGAATATTTTTTTAAATCCTTTGATTAAAAACGAGTTTATACTTATATTTAACTAAATCTATCCACATTTTTTGATCCAGATGATCCACTTCGCCGCAATGTTGGTCACCGCAAACCGTATAAATAAAAACACTATTTCATTGGCAGCCATTTGTCACTTAACAATGTAATATTTTGCAATAAAAAAATTACTGAAAGTTCTTCAAGATGTATTCTTTAAGATGATATAATAATCGTTTGAAAAAGTTTTGTGGTTTTCTTTAAAAAAATTCATGAAAAAGGCCTTTTTTGTTGAGCTACAAGTGGGGGTAACCCCTTAATTGAATTTGAGAGTAATTTATTCTAATAAACTAATAATGGGATTATTTATTATTCTAAGAGAATAGTAATAATTATTACTTTAGGAATTAATTAGTGATTAACGCAATTTATTTATAAAGAAAAAAAGAAATGTGACAAGAAAAAATTATTGTTAGGTATATAATCATGGTAAATAAATTTTAGCATGCAAAGAAACATAAATTTTATCGTAAAATAAAATTCCTCCTACATAGAATATGTAGGAAGGTGAAAATAAAAAAAATGTTGATTCTGTCGAATATAAGAGCGGTGAATATTATAACGCTTGATTTAATACAATGTCAAAGAATTTAACTTATAGTTATAATTATTATTGGAGGGAAAATTATAAAAGAAAATTGATATGATATTTCATAAGAAATTAATTATGAAGAATACAGGTATGGTATTATTAAATAATTTTGGTATAAGTCGCAGACTTATTGTAATACTTGCCGATATTACAACGATTTTGGAGATAATGATAATAATGGAACTCGGTTACAACAATGTTCGGTTATTACGTCTGGAATTAAGTGATTAAAAATTATTACAATGACGGATAAGTAATTATCTATTTCGCCTAATCATCTTATTAATAATAAATGAAGGTTAAAAAAAAGAAATCCGTTTGGTACTTTATAAGGATTAAGTAAGCTTACCGAATAAGTTGTTTTTGTTTTTGTTGAGAAATACAATAATAATAATTTGGGGTAGTTAGAATAGTCGAATTTTAATGTAAAAGTTCTAAGCAAACAAGCGTAGCACAAGATTTTGTACATACGGTTAATTTACGGGAAAATGTAAAACTCATTACTATTAAAAATAGATTAATTTTAAGTCTAGATCCAAGGCCTAAAGATATAAATTAAATTACAACTTGATCGTGGCTGAAATACATTGGCGTATTTTACAATAATTAGTGATTACGTTTCGCATTATCTTTTTATTTTGTAAACTATTAAATTAATATAAATAAAAAAAAATAAAATCATATGCAGGAGGCAACGGAAAATCTGCTCGCTTCCGCCCTTTCTGACATGAGTTCGATAATTAATTTAAATTAATGATTAATTTGTGTACAAAGAGAAAGAATAATTTTTACCGCAAGTGTACAATAAAACAATAATACTTGGCATTCCAAGTTGGACCGGAAACGCTGTTATCGCGTGACGTCTCAAATCGCGCTGTAGATGCATTTTTTTGATGCCTTAAACCTATGAATTTCTTCGCATTATAACTGGACATTAAAATAAATTATTTTATTATTTCTCTTTTTTGTGTTTAAGAAATTAAATCAAATAAAGGTGAAAAAAAGGAAAGATCTTCGGAGAAAATCCGAAGAGGAAAGGAGAAAAAATATTCTCCTTTCTTTTTAAAAAAAAAAAAAAAATCTTTCTCACCCGCACCTCTAAAGCGAGTGTTGGTGAAAACGAAAGCAATGATCGGTAAGATGACGTTTCCGATCAGTCTAGTGACTTAAAAACATCGAAACGCTGCACCGACGTTACATATTCTTTTAACACTGCTAATCTTCATTTTTTACACCAAAATTTCTGGCACTTAAATCAATGTTCAAGTATAACTACAGCATAATATTCGCTAAAGTCCCGTTTATTTATCCATTATTTTTGAGAATTTACAATTCGATTCAATATCAAGCCTAAAGAGAATATAAAACAAATTTGTAAATTTTTTCAAATTTTCACCCCCCCCCCCCCCCCATATTTGATCCGCTATTTTGAATTTTAAAAATCTGAGACAGGATTCGTAATCAGTGACCTTGAAAACACCTATGTAACAAATATCAATAAATTTGTGTGTAAATGAGTTCACAACCAATTTCAGTTTAAAAAGTCTACATTTTATTGTTTATTCTTTATAACTAATTATATTCATTGCTACTCTGAATTTTGAGCAAAGAAACTTTGTCTCTAAGCACCCAGTGTTCTATTAGAAATAATAAGAGTGACCTAGAGCTTCAAATCTTTATGCTATAAAGAAGAAACTTGAAAAAAATAGGATACCCCTATGTGGCTTCTGCCCTTCAAAGGGTTAAAGCGTTGGCTTTACGACAAATGTGCATGGTGTGTTTCTTCTAACTAAGCTTAGCATCACGTTAGATTCCTAGACTGCGTATTAAAGATTTAATCTTCACAAGAGAGTC
>CATLJJ010000005.1:0-17517 GCA_949987625.1 Chalcis sispes | reverse complement strand
TCCTCTATTCTTACGTTGTTTTATATACAGCGTGTTCAAAAAGTCCCAGTACGGCTGAATAACTTTAAAAATAATAGTCCTGGAGAAAAACTCTTAATGCGAATTTTTTAAGAAATTTCTTTGGCTATCCGGCGGTGACCTTGGCTTCGACCTTAAATCGGACCTATAAGGTCATTTAAAGGTCAAAATGATTTTAAATTGGAATCTCTATTTTTGACACCGAAAATGAATAGAGCGGAAAATTTTACGTTCAAATATGCCCTTGATCATTTTTAAAATTTGACCTTGAATGGTCACGGTCAAGGTCAAATGTGGAAATAATGGAGCTATTCCAAAGGTGGTTACTGTAATGCAAAAAAATAATGCCTTAACTTTTATTAGCGACCATCATAACCATGGGTTTGATCATGACCCTGAGTTTCAGTCGTTTACAGTCAAGTCAATTCTTTCAAATGAGACCCTATACTTTTGAGACCGGAAATGAGTAGAGTAGAAAATTTTACGTTCCAATATGTCCTTTTTAAGAGCTGACCTTGAGCGGCCTTGGTTTTACGTACAAGCATGTCCTTGTATATTTAGAAAAGTACACTTGAACACTTATGATTCATCATTTCAAATATCTCAAACCCACCACCAGATTCAAAATCAACGATTCTAAAAACCTCTTGATACAATTTTCGAGAAATATTAATTCTATTCACTAACAATTTCAAATGCAGTGATTCAAAAGAAAACTTCGAAATTAAACTTCGTTTTTCTTTAGCAGATCTTTCTATTTAATAACAATTTTTCTATTTTAGATGAGATTACTAATGTCAATTCTAAGATGCTCTTCTAGGTTTTTTCGAAAATCCTATGTTTTGTCGATTATTGGAAATATTCTGTAGAATATTTTAAATTGTTAGATACACTGCATCAAAACATATTACGAGTATTTTCTGTTAATTTGTCTTCCTACTTTATTTCCCGTTATTTCATTTTTCGATTTTTGTCTAAGCTACAGTTTATTTTTGGTAGGTTTTGGTGTATGATATCTCCTTGCCTTGACAGGCTGGGTACCATATATCCTTGCTTTAACTGGCTGGATATGATATCTACTTGTCTTAACTGGCTGGGTACATATCTCCACCTTCCCTCAAAGTCAAGGACAAGGTTAAACCCATGGTTATCATCTGATTACTAATAAAAATTAATTCGTTATTGTTTCACATTACCGTAACCGCCTTTGGAATAGCTCCATTATTTCCGAATTTGACCCTCACCATGTCCATTCGAGGTTAAATTTTAAAAATAATCAAGGACATATTCGACGTAAAATTTTTCGTTCTATTCATTTCCGGTGTCAAAAATAGGGGTTCCCATTTAGAAAAATTGTTTTGACCTTCAAATGACCTTGAAGGTCCGATTTAAGGTCGAAGCCGAGGTCACCGCCGGATAGCCAAGAAAATTTCTTAAAAAATTTGTATTGAAAGTTTTTCTCCAGGACTATTACGTTTTAAGTTATTCAGCCGTACTGGGACTTCTTGAACACGCTGTATATGACGTTAAATTGTTATCCTTTATCCGAAAAAATCATTAATCAATGAACAAACGATTTTTTAGCTTACGGTACAAATAGGAAAGAAAAAATGAGTTCGTTTAACGAACGATGAAAGGAAGATTTATGTTAGCTAGCGGATACACACTTTTTTTTCTTTAATTCTTTATCGGTGCTGTAAAAACGTGGCGAAAATTGCGTGCCGCGAGCCGTCGATAAATTTATATTTATTAATTTAAACTGACGTTAAACGCATGATAATTGATCGTAATAAAAGTCTTGCTTTATCAAAGATATTTATTACAACTTAAACTAGCTTTATATCTACGCTAAGACTTATACCGACGTTAAAATTAATGAAATTCAATGATACCCGTCACGTGCACATTATAGTATAATAGTGCTACTTCGATTTTTTTATTCTCTCACTCTCACGAATAATTAACACTTATGTAAAATTTACGTAACGATTGATTGACGGTATTAGAATTATAGAATATAAATTATCATTCTATGCGAGGAATATAACGAAGGTAAAAATTTTATGGGTCTGCAGTTTCCAATGTTAGAGTACAACGAAATTTTTTAAAAACTGCTTTCTTTTAAAATATATGTTTATATTTGTTTAGTCTTAGAGTTTTATAGCATAAAAAAATATTCAGATACGGATTTAAATATAATTTGTACATTTTTAGCAGCTTTATTTAAATATGAAAAATTATTTCATTTTACTCTAACGTTACAAACTTTAGGCCCATCAAATTTTATTCTATCCGAGAATTTTAGTTTTATATCACATATATACCATATATTGTCGAAGAATTGAAAATTGATCGACCACCGAAAAAAAAAAAAAAAAAAAAAAAAAAAAAAATAATAATAATAATAATAATAATAATAATAATAATTATAATTTTAATAATCAGAACGCTGTTTCAAATGTCGATCAATTCTTCGTCAATCAATTCGAGCGTACGAATATAATTAAAAGAAAGTCAAAGCATCACGCGCATAAAAATAGCTACAACTCTCAACGTTTATCTCTTCAACTTTCAAATGCAACAGTCTAAAATAAATAAATAAATAAATAAATAAATAAATCAACATATAGAAAAAAAAAGACTCGCGTATTATTTCCATGATAGTCGGTTGTTGAGGTTAAAGATAGCCAAGAGGTTCGACAACTACCTATACCGGTAGTTTATATGCGATATTGGATAAAGAGAAAAGAAAAGTAAAGGGGGAGGGTTGGGAGGTGGTAAAAGGGGGGGGGAAGAGAAAGAGAGAGAGCAGTTCGCCGAGGGTATCAATATTTCAGGATGGGTACGGACGGACCGGTCGTCCGTGTGCATCGATTCCCCCCCCCCTCTCTCTCTCTCTCTCTCTCTTTCAACCTCCGTTGCCTTTGTATAATTAATCGGCTATGTACGGACACACACCGACGACTCCGCGTATGTATATATACATGTATACATGGTTTTCCCACTCCCTACTACCCTGTTTCAAAGTCTCTCTTACCCTGTTTCACCTCCCTTTCTCCTCGCGTCCCTTTACTTACCTAACCAACCGCTTCTTTCTTTATTTCTAGCTTTGCTTCACCCGCCCCCTTTCCCACCTCCACCTTTGCGCTTCGCTTTATCGTCGCTCGCTCGCTTTCCTCGCTTCATCTTCCAACCGCGCCGATGCTAATGCCTGGCTACTGCCGCTGTTGCTGTTATTGTTTAGATACGATGCTTCTTTGTAAAAGATGAAAGTGTGCGAGTGCATATGTGCGAGTGTAGATATAGATATCGACATCTTTTGGAAAATTACGATTTCAAAATCGAAAATTTCCAGAAATTACAGGAAAATTGCTAACGGTCGATTAACGCAAAGCTTATTTTTAGAATTTTGTTTTCTTTGAGCTTTCAAAATGTAATGAGTCCGAAGTTTATAATTTTAGAGTAAAACAAAATAATTTTTCACATTTAAATAATGCTGCTAAAAATGTAAAAGTTATATTTAAATCCATATCTGAATATTTTTTTATGCTATAAAACACTAAGACTAAACAAATATAAACATAAATTTTAAATAAAAACAGTTTTTTTAAATTTTCGTTGAACTCCAACGTTGAAAACTTCAAACCCATAAAATGTAAAAAAAAAATAAATTTTTTTTCTCTTTAATTTTTTGTTTTATAATTTGTTTGATACAATTTATTTTATGCATTTATTAACTGATAAAAAATTACACATTTCCCCTAGAAATATAAAAAAAAAAAATCGGCACTCAAGCTTTCATACCTCTTATATGACTCATCCTCTTATAGGAGTCTGCTCGATTTTGTCGTAACTTTTACTTTTCTTTTTTATTATACCAAGCACATATATAAGAAAGCTATCGGAATAGTATGTGTAATTAAAGGAAAACACCTCATTCGGTATCAACATACGTAACAATTTAAGAACGCTTCTCAACTAAGCGTTCCCTTTCTTCTATTATCTCATTTACGCTAGGGATGCATACTTAACGCGCGCGCGCACGCACGCACGCACACACACACATATAACGGAAACGGAAAATTCCTAGTTTGAAAACTGTATACTTAATTGAGAACAAGTTGAGCTTCGTTCTAATTAAATTTAACAATCAACTTGCTTCTTCTTTTGCTTCGGCAAAGGGCTTGCAATAATTAAAGAAATAGTTACACAACTTTTATAATAATATCCATAATAATTTTCATAAAATATTTTATTTTTTTCTTTATTATAAAAAAAAAAAAAAAAAAAAAAAAAAAAAAAAAAAAAAAAAAAAAAAAAAAAAAAAAAAAAAAAAAAAAAAAAAAGAGACAGGAGTCTGCAACCAACAGTATAAGTATTCAATAATCTAGTAATAAAGCATAAAATCGTTCGTGAAAACGTACTTAGTTTCCAAAACGCTCGAGCGCAAACAGTCGAGCTTACAGTGAAGAGAATGAAAATGATAAAAACAGAGAGGGTTAAGAAAAGAGTTTAAGAGAAATGCACACAGAGTACACGGTACACCTATTCATATTCTCTCTCTCTCTCTCTCTCTCGCACTCACTCACTCACTCACTCACTCACTCACTCACTCACTCACTCACTCACTCACTCACTCACTCACTCACTCACTCACTCACTCACTCACTTTCTTTCACTTGTCCTATTTTTGCCATCTCTTTTTCCCTATCTCTCCGTTTCTTAGACTTGTCAATGTATTCCACGGATTGTAGCTTTCGAACACGAATATATATATAGATATATATATATATATGAAGTACACAATAGAGTGAGTTACTCACGTACCTCTGCTTATGTACGCGTCTAAGTGTTTGCATGTGTGTTTGTATGTGCGTATGCATGCGCGCGCGTGTGTGTGTGTGTGTGTGTGGTTTGGAAAAGCTTAAATTGCACAATGTAGCTGGTTTGCGTACAATGACGATGAGTCTAAGAGTGTGCGGTATGTACGCGCGAGTGCTAAATTGGTGAGTGAATCTCTCTTGAATCGAGATAGTTTTAATTGAGAAAATTTATAGAGCTGTACGTTAGATTTTTAATTATTTGCTGAAAACATTATTACCAGTAGAGATGATCTATTATTCTTTGCTTGAAAAATAAAAATTTTCTATATTTTAATTTAGTTGAAGCGAAGCGTGTTATAAAGTTATTCCCGAGAGCTTTTAAATATGTTCGTGCTTTATATTCGAATTATTTACACGAAATAAGAATCAATCGTTACTCTCACAGACTTTACATAACGAAGTGACAAACGTTATTAAAAAAAAAGAAAAAAATAAGAGAATGAAAAACGTCATATGTTATACCTTTTTAGAAATAAAAAAAAAGAAAAATGCGCGCGCGCGCGCGCGCGCGCGTGTGTGTGTGTGTGTGTGTGTGTGTGTGTTCAGATTCAACCGTAAAACTTTAAAACGTCATTTGACATGTGTTCCACATCGTTGCCCTTCAATTAAATTGCGAATGACCAACTAGGCCAACTCTCTAAGTAACAGCTAAATTCGTCGTATAAATAATCTAAGACGCACGCTGACAAAACCGTGAAAACAAAAGTATACGAATACGCGAAGAAAAATGAAGAAAAACAATTGCAGCGTTACAAAGAAAGAAAGAAAGAAAGAAGAAAGAAGAAAGAATAAAAAAAAAAAAAAAAAAAAAAAATAATAATAATAATAATAATAATAATAATTCGCTTTGTATACGTATTTTAAAAAAGTAGATTTTGTAATTTTTGTTTACTCGTAAGCTTTCTTTTGGTAAAAAATGGAGAAAGTTATGGAAGATGCATATATAATTCATGGCTGTATAAATAATGCGAAAGTAGTAAAAACAAAAAGTAAAAAGTGAGTTGCCTCTTCGGAAATATTTTTTTCTAATTCCCTTTCTATTTTGAAATGCGTTGCGCGGCTCTGTAAGTAAAAACACATCGCGAATTATTTTTGTAAATTCATAATCCAAAACACGAAATTTATTTGTTGCCCTCGCGATGCTGATATACATTCCATTGTTGTTCCTTTTCGTTAAATTTAATGCGATCCTAACAAAAATTTTCGCTCATTCAAGATATAAAATGAAGAAAAAAAGAAACAAGAATAAATGATATATTGAGCAGACATGCAGCATTCGTCTATGCATATTTGACTGAAAAAAATCATAAAAGAAATACACGAGTGACTGAAATACTGAAAGTTGAAATGGTGAAAATGTTGAAATTATTTTCAATTTATAATTTTAATTTTTGTTTCGTTGATGCTTATCCAACTCCATAATAAGCAATAATTAGTAACTAAACAATATTAATAAATATAAAATACTACGCGATACATTAAATATCGACGATCCATACCTTATATAGTGCGACAAATAATGGAGGAAAAAAGAAGAGAGAAGAATAAAAAAGAGAGATGAATAAAAGCTATAAAATTTATTCAACGTTTACTTACGGAAAATATATAATCAAGTTATACGTTCGTCTGTTCCGATCAACCGTATAATAACACCGATTTCATAAAGTTACGTCGATAAATAATGCACATATACGTATACGTGAAAGTAAACGATTTTACTAATCGTTGACCAAGTCGCGTTTTTATGAAGCACAAACGGAGAATTAAATCAAAACGAAATCGACGAATGTTGAATGAACAATGCCTCGTATCGGCTATTAACTAATGCATTGGTATTTCCTTGCAGATATATGATAACGTTAATTTGCGGTGAGGTTTTGATCGAAGTCGTTCAACGAGTAAATCAGTGGATAATAAATGTCGCGTATACGATTGATCGACTATTTTTTAGTATAAATGTTTGGAAATTTTTACTTTTGATTTTCATTGCTTTGTATACTGAACACACACACACACACACACACACACACACACACACACACACACACACACACACACACACACACACACACACACACACACACACACACACACACACACACACACACACACACACACACACACACACACACACACACACACACACACACACACACACACACACACACACACACACACACACACACACACACACACACACACACACACACACACACACACACACACACACAAAACACGCGCGCGCACAACCAACCTAGTAAATATTGGTTAACATTAAAATAGAAAATTATCAATGACTATCTATTGTAATTCTTCATTACTGTCCTCGTTTAAAATTAGCCAACGCACACAACGCGCGAGTGTATACCCACGTTCATTGAGGAGTCGCTTTGAATCCAGAAGCACCGTTACTATGAAGCATCTTTAAATAGTCGAGCTAAATTAATCTAAATCGAGCTAAAACAATCCAAATCGCTAATTTTAATTGTATCGATGAGACGATAAACTTACGCAGTTCGGCTTTCCGAAAATTTCTCTCTCTCTCTTTTACTTGTCGTTGGCCAAAATATAGGAGGCTACACACGTAGCTCCAAACTGAATAAAAAAAAGTATGAAAGACCACCGAGCAGATAAAAGAACATCGCGAACAAAAAGAAAGAAGAAAAAAAAACGAAACGCGCGCGCGCGTGTGTATCTCATGACGTCGATGTATACCTTATCGCAAGTCTATACATTATATGTGAACTCGCCTTCTCTCTTTCTTGCTCTCTTACCCACACGCTATCATAAATAATTCACTCGCGAATCTATCTCTAACCACCGGCTACTGCTATATCCTCCACCCTCTTACCGCTCTCTTTCTATTTTTCTTCTATACCCGAGCCACTATTAAGTGACACAAACGCAACTCGTTTGATAAGAGGGAGGGAGGAGGGGACACGCGGAAAATAGTCGGAGTAACAGGGGAACGAAAGCGTTGGAAAGAAGAATAAAAAACGCAATTCGGGGAGAGAGAGAGAGAGAAAGAGAGAGAGAGAGAGAGAGAGAATTTGCTTCGATTGCCTGCGCGAAGAGAAGGAGGAGAAGGAGGAAAGTTGAGGACGATTCTAGAGTTGTACACGAGACAGAAAGTGAGAGTGGAAGGGAAAAAGAGAGAGGGAAGTGGCCGCAGTTGGGGCTGGATTACACGTAATTGTACAAATTATTTACTTAATTGTAGAGTCGCGCTCTCTTTCTCTCTCTATACACCCTGTTCCTACGCTTCCACTGGAAAAGTTGACAGACACTTTCGTAGTTTAAGCGTATCAAACGTTACCGCGTTCTCGTTTATTTTTTTTCTTTTCTACGTACCATTTTTCCTTTCCTTTTTTTCTCTTTCTATCTCTCTATCCCTCTAGCTCACTGTCCATTCACCCTCTATCGGTATAGATATCTACCTATACTTATGCATATAAATACATAAATGAATCTGTATAGGGGGTAAGAAAACTTAGAAGGATAAAGGAAACGGGAGAGAGAGGGAGGGAGGGAGGGAGAGAGAGAGAGAGAAAAAAGAGAGAGATAAAGGTAGAAAGACACAGGGGAGACTGAAATAAAGGACGTTAAATTTTCAGCGAATTAATTGAACGTTTTGTGGTTTAGAGAGCGTTTATGTAACAATTGCTACCGCGTGGGGTGCACACACATACACATACACACGCGCGCGCATGCAAGCACATACGCACGCAAGCGCAGACAAAAACCTTGTTGAGTTTCTTTTTTATTGAGTGTCTTTAAAAGCAATTTTAGTAGTTTTATTTTATCGTTTACGTTTCCTTAGTTCAGAGTTTCTGCTTGTATAAAATAAAGATTGAACATAATTTGCAACGATTATTGTTCGATAACAATAATATTTTTGTACTTAATTGTTATTATTTACAAGCGCATTATTGACATTCATATAGATAAAAATGTTGTGTTTATTCGTCCGGTAATAAATGAAAAATTAAAAATAGTCAAGACATTATTTAATAATTTAAAATCATATATATGTGTTTTTAAATTTATATAAAATATTGAAATTTTAACTATAGAAATTTTCAATTAAAATCAATTTTCAATAAAGCACAATTAAATAGCAACTACTCATTTAACATTATATTTACAATCGCTCAAGTTTGAAAAAAATTATAAATTTTATTTGAAATGTAAATTCATATAGATATATTTTTTATGAATACTCGAGATCTACTTTTCTACAGACGTCGAATTTCTCGAAGACAAATATTATAATGAGAAAGGTAAATCAATTCAATCTCGACCGTTTTTACTTACTAAAAATATATCAAATTTGTCTGTATATTTTACATGCATTTTTCTGTCGAGTTTAAATAATTTAAAAATATTTATTTATTAAGCTACTTTTTTTACGGATGAAGTATTATCAAATATTGCGACGAAAAAGTTTTGTCTTAAAAAAAAATTTAATTTAAACCATGCATTTGCAGAAACCTCATAATACTTCAAAATCGAGAAATCGCAATATTATCGTCGCCTCATGTAACCAAAAAGATGCACGAAATCCACGTAAATACAAAGCGTCATAACTTGAGAAGAAAAGAAAAGAAAAAAAATTAAAAAAAAAAAAAAATTATAACAATTAAAACAAAAGGGAGAACTTTTTGCAAGATCCACCCCTCTCCATCGCTTTCGAATCCTTATTTTTCTTCCCGAGGGGTTGATTTCCAGGCGGTCTTACATAAAATACGAATCAAAGAGAAAAAAAACTATAAGGTCCCTTTGCAAGATTTAGTGGACACGCATCTTTATTATCTATCGAACAATAGAAGGAGGTGGTGAATGCGAGATACGCCAGCGTGTAAACATACCAACCGGAAACTCACCCCCCCCTCTCTCTCTCTCTCTCTCTCTCTCTCTCTCTCTCTCTCTCTCTCTCTCTCTCTCTCTCTCTCTCTCTCTCTCTCTCTCTCTCTCTCTCTCTCTCTCTCTCTCTCTCTCTCTCTCTCTCTCTCTCTCTCGCGGCGTGTAATTTTCTCAAAGTTCGAATTGTGTAAAGAGGTTATCGTAAGTACATGCGCACGTTCGCGCGGGCATTAAGGTGAACTCCTCGATGATGTATATACTACAATCATCAAAAAATAAGACCAATTTTTTTTTTTTTTTTTTAAATTCTTTATTTATTCTTTTAAATCTATTTCGTTAACTTCAAAGTAGTCCCCGCCCGACATAATACACTTATGCCAACGTTTTTTCCAATCCTCGAAAAAGTCAGAAAAGTCCATTTCCGGAATTGCCTTCAATTGACGCAGCGATTCACATTTAATCTCCTCAACCGAATTAAAACAATGTGCCCGGAGTAGTCTTTTGAGTTTATTGAAGGGGGTTGTCTCATGTTCGATCTTCAAAAAACCGTTTTTTTGTTTTTTGCATATTTATAAAGTTTAATGAATTTAGAATAAACTGTGAAAATTTTAGACCGATACACTAATTAGTTTTAAAGTTACAGCAAATAATAGGGGAGAGCGATCCCTGGAGCACGTAGAGTTTTGGTATTTTAAAGAAAAGTGAAAGTCAGTATACGCTTGTATTTCAAAGTGTTAACATCTAATTAAAATGGACAAGAAAGGCACGAAAAGAGGTAGACACCCAGGAGAAAAAGCTAAAAAAATATAAATGATTAATGTAAGTATAAATTTTCAATAAAAATTTTCTTCTTCGCACTTTAAACGCGTTTTCCTTGAAACTACTTTTTTTGTCAGCCTGGATGATTACAAAAAAATTATTGGACCGATTAGGCTGAAATTTTAACACAATATTCTACACATGAATAGTTCTGTCCGGTACCAGAATTCGATTTTTTTATTCACATTTTTTTTTTTTATCTCGATTTTAAACCGAAAAAAGTCGATTTTTGAATTTATTTTTTTTATAAGGCCGCGATTTTGTTATTTGTCACTCAAATATTTTGCAGATAAAATGGCCGATTTAGTAATACATTTTTAAACAGCTGTAACTTTTTATAAAGACAATTTATTTAATCAAAATAGGTACCAATAGATGCAACACACTTTTCCCAACAAGATACAAGTACATTTATTCCAGTTTTGTAAAAGCCCGAGTTTCTGGTTCGAAGAAACTCCGCGAAGGCATTTTTGACAGCAGCTTCATTATTAAATCTTTTTCCTGTCCAAAAGTGATCCAAATGTTTAAAGAAATGGTAATCTGTTGGTGAGAGGTCTGGTGAATATGGAGGGTGAGGAAGAGTCTCATAGCACAACTTGTTTAATTTTTGGACCGTTGTTCTCGATACATAAGGTCGTGCGTTATCATGAAGCAGTATCACTCCATCCCTGTTGACAAGCCTAGGTCGTTGAACTATCAATTTCTGATGCATCTCATCCAGTTGAGCACAGTATTTCTCAGCATTGATGGTTTCGCCAGGTTGCAGGAACGAATAGTGGATAACTCCAGCTATAGACCACCAAACAGTTACCATTATTTTCTTTGGATGAAGGCTTGGTTTCGGCATGTGTCTTGGCGCTTCATCGGCATCTAGCTATTGGGCCGATCGGCGACGATTATCGTATAAAATCCACTTTTTATCGCAGGTCACAAGTCGGTGCAAGAACGGTTCTTTTTTGTTGCGGGAGAGAAGAGAACTTGAAATCTCCATTCGACACGTCATGTTTTGCTCGGTAAGATCATGCGGAACCCATTTGTCAAGCTTTTTTCACTTTTCCAAGTTGTTGCAAGTGGCGGCAAACTGTCGAATTGTGAACGCCTAATTTCTCGGCAAGATCCCTTATGGTTTGGCGGGGGTCAGACTCCACTAATGCACGTAGCTCGTCGTTATCGATCGATGGTCCTGGGTGTCCACGTGGCTCATTTCCAAGGTCCATATCTCCGGATAGAAATTTTTCGAACCACCGCCAAGTGGTTCGTTCGCTAACTGTATCAGGCCCAAATGCGCTGTTGATATTCCTTGTTGCTTCCGTTGCGCTGTGCTCTAATTTAAATTCGTATAGTAAAAGTAGCCGTTGTTGATTCACTTCCATGTTCACTTTCTCTTTTTGTTTTTACGATCACTATGAAGTGCAAAACAGAAATGACTCCATAAACCAAGGTAGCAGTATTTATACTTCAATATGTCATATCATTTGCGCCGCCTTGTGCCAAAATAATACACTAAAATTGCAGCCAATTTTATGTCATTGCTAAATCGGCCATTTCATCTGCAGCAACCTAATAATCTTTTTGGAATTTTGATTTCAGATGATTACAAAAGAACAATCAGGGAGGCCAGTCACCTACTTTTTTTTTTTTTAACAAAAATTTTTTATGTATTATTGAAAACAAAATAATAACAAAATTATCATAAAAACATTGTATTTCATTTTCCGCAAAAAAAAAAAATCTTTAAAAACCTTCAGAATTCAACCTCGAACATGAGACAACCCCCTGAACAGCCAGAAGTCACACGGCGTTAAATCAGGCAAATACGGTGGTTGTGGAACGATATGAATTGAATTTTTGGCCAAAAAGTCGCGAATAGTCAATGCGGTGTGAGACGGTGCATTATCGTAATGCAAAAACCATGAGTTGTCACGCAAACGACGCATAACACTCAAATAATAATCCTTGTTAACAGTTAGGCTCGGCGGAAGAAATTCTGAATGCACAACAACACGATAATCGAAGAAAACTGTCAACATAACTTTGATTTTTGAACGACTTTGACGTGATCTTTTTGATCTTGCTTCACCTTTGGCTTGATATTCGCTCGATTCATCGGTTGTTTCTGGATCGTAGGCATAGATCCATGTCTCATCTCCCGTAATAATGCGTTCCATGACGTTCTGGTAATCAGAAAGCATATCTCCGCACACATTAACACAACGCTCTTTTTAAAAAAAATTGAGTGTTTTTGGAACCAATCGAGATTTGACGCGTTTGAGACCCAAATGATTTTCCAAAATTGCTTTAATCGATCCAAATGAAATGCCAACAATATCAACAAGGTCTCTAATTGTTAATCGACGATCTTTGAGCACAAGATTTTTAATTTCTTTGATGTGTTTCTCAACAGTTGATGTCGATGGTCGCCTTGGACGCTTTGTCTTCGACGCTGTCTTCGATTTGTCTTCGACACTGTTTGTACCACTTGTAAACATTTCTTTTCGACAAAGTCTGCTCACCGAAGACCTTCTGCAACATTCTGAACGTTTCTGCACAAGAAATTTCATTCCGAAGACATAATTTAATGCAACTTCTTTGCTCACTAAAGGTGAGCAAGCAAGCGAGCAAGCGAGACGAAAAGAGAAAGTAAGTGTGTGTGTGTGTGCGCACGCGCGCGCGCGGGTGTGTGTGTGTGTGTGTGTGTGCGTGCGTGCGTGCGCGCGTGTTCGTGTGCGTGTGTTTTTTTAAATTAAGCTTTTTACCGATATGTACGTATAACCATAAAACGATAAAACACGGATCAAATTAATCAGCGCCTCAAAGCGTTAACGTTCACCATGCATTTCTCTTTATCCGTTCATCAATCGTTGGCAACGAAAACGGAAACTTCCTTGGCACTTGTCCGCGCTTACCATTTTTCTACAATGTGTAGATGTTCATATACACATATGGATACGCATGTACGCATGTGTGTGTGCGCGCGCGTGTGTGTATGGGTGCGGGTGAGTGTGCGTCTAAGGCGCGTTTAATATTGCACGTGTGAGAAAGGAAGGATAGAGCATAGTGAAAACTGCAGAGAGAGAGAGAGAGAGAGAGAGAGAGAGAGAGAGAGAGAGAGAGCTAGTGGTAAACGCGAGAATCGCGCGTCTTTTTCTCAGCTATTGGCTCACCCTCTTGCTAATATAAGTATACGGGGAGAGAACAAGGGAGACGTTTAGCGACTGGAAGAGAAAGGGAGTAAACGTTTAGAAAATAGCCGTTAATTTTCTCGTTGTTAAAATTTTATTAAGAACAGAAGATAGAAAGAGAAGGGGAGCCGAGTGGAGTATCGAAAATAATACTTACATGGTAAAATGGTGAATTATGTATATATATTCGTGGTTGAAAATTTATAAATATTTAATATTTCGAAAATTATATGATAAGATAATGGTTGGAATAACTGTCTGGAATAATTTTTTTCCTTTTTTAATCGAAATAAAAAATATGAAGTTTTTTTTTTTTCTGTTATTATATTTTAAATAATTAATGGGCGGCATTTACTAGTGAATTACAGAAATGGTATAGATTGTTATTCTATTACGACAAATAATTAAATATTATAAGAATATTCGTGTATCGCATAAAAAATGTTACATACGTAGGTTTATTAAAGAAAAAAGGTAGCACAAAGTAATACTCAAACGTCGGTGAAGCAACGTTCTCGTTTATTTTCGAATATCAATCAACCAACAACTACGAAAAATTATCAATTATATTAAATAGATTTTAATAATTAACAATTATAAATGCAATAAATATTACGTTGACGATGAACATAAAAAAAAAAAAGATAATAAGACGATATCAAGCTTTTATTCAAGAATAATTCTCACACGTAAACATGTTGGCAGAATAGCTTTGGTAAAGTACTGGTGGGAGAGAAGCTTTGCCTACGTTTTCTCATGTAGAGATTCATACGTATGTACACCGACGTTAAAATCATCGATAGATAAATAAAGAGAAAAAGAGAGATAGAGAGAAAATCGACGCATCAGATTGTGGCAACGATCCGCTAATCCGACTCGATGGACTATCGAACGTACAAGTGAGTCTACTACTGATGTGTAATAGAATTCCCTCACACACACACACACACGCGCGCGCGCGCACACACGCACACGTGCATGCGTATCCATATGTGTATGTGAACATTTACACATTGTAGGGAAAGGGTAAGCGCGGACAAGTGCCGAGGACGTTTCCGTTTCCGTTTCCAACGATTGATGAACGAATGAAGAGAAATGCATGGGGAACGTTAACGCTTTGAGGCGCTGATTAATTTGATTCGTGTTTTATCGTTTTATGGTTATACGTACATATCAGTAAAAATCGTAATGAAAAATTGTAAAAGGTAGCGAACAATATTTTTTTTCTCCTCTTTTGTACATATTTATTTACATTTTACGTTATCATTATGGCGAGAAGTTAATTTATCTTCGAATTTGTTTTACAATTTTAATCGTTACGTATAAAGAGATATCGAATCGGTAAACTTTTAAGACGACGAACGTTACATTGTTTAATGTATTTATACAAAAAAAAAAAAAAAAAAAAAAAAAAAAAAAAAAAAAAAAAAAAAAAAAGAACATACCCATACTTAAATTAAAAGCAAATGTATATTGGAATATTACTTAGCGAAGAATGCAAAAAAAATAATACTTAAAACATTTACCGCGATTGCAAATAAATAGAACTAAATGTCGTTGGCAACTCGCCACGATTCGCTATGACATAAATAACGGCGTTGTTAAACTGAACCTTAAAAAACACACGCGGCTCGAAGATTATCAGCTTCCGTATAATTTATTAAAAAATTTATTAAAATGAGAAAACCTTTTCGCTTTCTACTTCATTAAATATAAAGAACTAGAACACTAGTATAAATATAACAAAACCCGCGATTAAATCATGCCAAATGAAACGTCGCGCGCGGTTAAAGCAAAGCAAAATGAGGAATGTAGAACTCATAGGATGTGTAATATCTCGATGATGTTTTTTTTTGGCAAAAACTCCGGTACGACAACAGCGACCAGTGTAACGCTCGTCATTTGATATTAATACAAAAATCAATTTAACGAAACACGAGTTGCGTTGTGTGCTTAGTTTTTTTTTTTTTATTAATACGCGTCACTCGAGATTCCTTTACAACTCTCTTTCTCTTTCTCTCTCTCTCTCTTTCTCTCTCTCTCTCTCACTCTCTCTCGCTCTTCTTTGTCGCTTTTAAGAGTTCAATTAAGTTTTTACAAATGCACACACACACGCGCGCGCGCACGCGTAAGTCGAAAAGTTGGCAAAAAGTACATTGAAACAGCGAATTACTAAATATAGCGTAAGAGATAACGTTTCTGATACTTTGTACTTCAAGTTTCGAGCTTAATTGAATAAATTCCGGGAGTATAATTGCGAACGAGTAGCAAGCAGTGCGAAAGAGAGAGAAAGACTTTTCCTAGTTTAGTAATAAGCTGTGTTTTCTTCTTCGTGTTAACTTGGTAATTGTAGTTTTGATACATTCGTGCCACTCGTTATAATATCAATAGACTTTTCTTTTTTATTTTTTCAACAAGTTTTTAGATACAATTACATTTGTATATGTATATCCTTATTGTAAACGTAAATTTTTTAATTTCGCTGGCAATGTAAAACTATAAATTAAAAATTAATCTAAATATTTACATTATACTTGCATTAAAAAAAAAAAAAAATAATAAATAAATGAAATTATTTACATGTGCAAAAGAAATCGCGATTTCGTTAAATTAGGTCATTTCAATTCTCAATTTAAGGGTAGGTTTACTTTTTTCTGAATCAAAAAATCGATTTTTCTTTTTTTACATTTTTTTGTAGTTAATTACGTGTAAAATATATTCTCAAAACCGTTTGGTCGTATATATATATATTTTTTTTAAAGCTATGGAACAAAAACGAGACCGACGTTAACACAGATTAATCGTTAATCAAATTTTTAAACGCGTTTTTCTCGAAACCACGTTTTTCGAACTGTTGGCCACGATTACTAAAAAACTACTCGGTGGATCGCCTTTTTTTTTTTTTTTTTTGATTGTTAAAGTATTTATCGGAAATTGGACTACAATCAAGATGATATATGCATTATTTTTATTTTTAGAGTACTTTAAAGAGTGAAAAAAAACTTAATAATGAAAAAAAAAAATTCAAATGCCCGCCATTTTGTTAATTTTTGATTTTTAGCGATGATTGTAGGTCAGATGCCGACTACACTCATATATTTTATAAAACTTTTTCGATTTTTAATTTTCGTTCATTTTTGCAGGTGCTAGAGTGGCCAACAGCGGGCCACCTTTTTTGGAGATGGTCACTTTACGGGGCGTGCCATTAATTACCGTCACAATATTTTGTCATAAAAAAAATTTTTTTTTGTACTTTTTATTGTATTAAACAAGTAGCAAACAATTTGAGTTGTTTATTAATTTCCTTCTATGAAAAAAAAAATTCCAAAAAAAACTTGTTTTGGTCAATAAAAAGGTAAACCTTCCCTTAAACGAATTATCTTTCTCGTGTGGTTAAGCGACCTCGATTTCATGTATTACGTAACTCGCCTTTCGATACACAAGCAAGGAAATGCAATTCGAGGAATATAATGTAAATACTCTCAAAATTCTTTTTCTCGAGAGAAGTATGCGCGTTTTCATCAAAAATTTAAAAGAAGGATCCTCTATCTCACAGTGGGTAGGAGATATTTCGTTAAATTTCAACATTTCATTATAAATCTCAAAGTATTTCAAATAAAACATCAAAATTAAATTACCTCACGGGCTAATTCCCAACTAATAGCTCCTATATGTACCTACCGAATCAAAACCTATATCTGGTAAATGGAAGAGGAAAAAACATAAGTTATAGAGAGGAAGGGAGAGGGGGG
>CATLJJ010000003.1:0-16054 GCA_949987625.1 Chalcis sispes | reverse complement strand
TAATAGGACTAACAGAAACATGAGAGAGAGAAAGGCCACGAAAGGAAGACTAAGAGGAGATGTAATCATAGCAATAAGCAAAAAACTGAAACCAATATAGAGGAAAAAATCAGAAGGAATAGATTTTATAGGAGTGAAGTTGAAAAACAAGAACAGCGTATGGAGTCTAGGTGTAGTATATTTGAGGCATGACAAGGAAAGGACATGGAGACAAGTGACCGAGTTCTATAAAGAAAATCCAAATAGCGAAGTAATAATAGGACAAGACTTTAATGCCAGAATAGCAGAAGAAGGAGGTAGGATAAATTGAAAGAAGGAAGAAATAATAGAGAGATATTTAAAGGACAAGATATTAAAGGAAAATTGGAAAAGGCTAATAGAATGGTTGAGAGAAAATGACTTGAGAGTAAAGGAGTAAACGGAGTGAGCTTGAGTAAACGGAGAAATTGAAGGGATTGAGTAAAGTAAATTAACAGATATTGAAGAGGCAGGAGCCTCAGTTATTGACTACATGATAGTCAATGAAGCATGAAGAGAAGCTCTGATGAGGATGGAAATAGGAAATGTCTGGAAATCGGATCATCTACCAACAGAATCAAGTATAAAGGTAGAAAGTACCGGAGGAGTAATTATAACAATAAATAAGAAATCGGATTACCTAACAATGGATTTAAGTATAAAAGTAGAAAGTACCGGAGGACTATTAACGTAGAAAGTACAGAAAAAAAAAGAAAAGAGGTAAATCGTAAGAAATTTGAAAAAAACTTGAATTAGACAAAGGAAACAAGAGCAAAATATACGAAAGATTCAATGCCAATTCAAATTGTACTATATACTTGTACAATTCGATCGCCAAATTATTATTTTGTTACATAATTATATTATAATAAATTGCAGAGCTTCCATAAATAATTTATTGTAATAAAAGCAATAATTTAAATTTTTTTTTATGAATAAGGATTTGCACAGAAGCGGGGTAAAATGGGCTTCCTAAATATTTCTAAATTAAAGAAATTTTTCAATATAAAATGTATTTTTCAAAAATTCTTATGATCAAACAAAAACACATGAATAATATTTTAAGTTAGAAATGTATCATTCAATTTTAGCTGATGCATTTCTGCATGACTTTACAGCTTAAGCTGCAATTTTTCTATCTTGATGTTAACTTTTATTTCCGACACTTATAACCTATGCTGCATGTACGAGGGTAGTCCCAAAAGTACCTGACCTGACTTATGAATACAGGTAGTTTTAAAAAAACAATTACTGCGATTGACCACCTTTGATATACCACCTTTCAACAACTTAATGTGAAAAATTCATAACGGTACGTTTATTATTATTTTTTTTACAGACATCCAAAGTGAACGCTCTCAGTGAATTTGTAAATATGGAAAAAATCGGGCATCGTTATGTGATACAATACTTTTATTTGAAAGGTCTAAGTCCAACCAATATCAAAGCCGAGTTGGATTCTACTCTGGGGAAGTCTGCTCCTTCGTTTACAACGGTCAAATATTGGGTAGCTGAGTTTAAGCGAGGTCGTACGAGCTGCCAAGATGAACACCGCAGTGGTCGACCAAGTGAGGTCACTACGTCAGAAAATGTGAAGAAAATCCACAAAATGGTATTAGATGACCGTCGACTAAAAGTGTGCGAGATAGCAGACATGGCAGGCATTTCGAAAAGTGCTGTGCATCGCATTTTGACCGAAAATTTGGACATGAGAAAGCTGCACGCAAGATGGGTGCCGCGTTTGCTCACAATGGAACACAAACAGCAACGAGAGGATGTTTCCATCGAGTGTTTGACAATGTTTTGCAGCAATAAAGCCGAGTTTTTGCGTCGATTCATAACCATGGACGAAACATGGGTCCATCATTTTACACATGAGGAGACCAGGGAGCAGTCAAAGCAGTGGACTAAAAAGGGAGAACCGGCTCCAAAGAAAGCAAAGATAGTTCAGTCAGCTGGCAAGGTCATGGCATCCGTTTTCTGGGATGCGCGTGAAATAATATTTATTGATTATGTCGATTATGCAGCCTTATTGCAGCGTTTGAGGGATGAAATCAAGAAAAAACGGCCCCATCTGACGAAAAAAAAAGTGTTGGTTCATCACGACAACGCACCAGTCCACACGTGCGTCATTGCGATGGCTAAAATCAATGAGTTGAAGTTCGAATTGCTTGCTCACGCACCCTATTCGCCAGATCTGGCTACCTCGGATTATTTTCTTTTTCCGAATTTGAAAAAATGGCTTGGCGGCAAAAGATTTGCCAACAATGAAGAGGTAGAGTCTGCGGTTAATAGGTATTTTGAGGAGCTTGACGGTTCCTACTATAAAGCGGGTATCGAAGCTATTGAACATCGTTAGGAAAAGTGTATCGAACTGAAAAAAGAATATGTTGAAAAATAAAAAACATTTTCGCAATTTTTTTACTGTTTTCTTTGTCGGGTCGGGTACTTTTGGGACTGCCCTCGTATGACAAAAACCGTCTAAGAAAAAAAAGAGAAGCGCACGTTATAACTTCACGCGTACAGTTTCACCACGAAAATGTTTGAAAATTTAACATCTACCATAGTGATTTGAAAACAAATACATGAAACTCACTGGAAAATTGCTGTTGGAATCTTTTGTATCAACCAATTTGTACTGATAAGATGTGTTTCAGTTTACTATGGGACATAATAGAATAAAATAGACTCACATGATAAATGTTAGTTTACGATCAATTTTACTATGGCACTGTAGTAAAAGGTACTAATGATACTGATTAGTTCTTGCATTATTTTAAAGTAAAAATTTTGTTCTTATTTCTTAAATTAGTGCATTTCTAAATTTACTATGTACTTCACCATTTTAAAAATTTACAAGTTCAATATGACTTTGGTGTGTTTCCATTGTAAATTTTTAGATAGTACTATTATAACCCATCGATAATATGCACCCATAGTGAATTTAAGTGCAAATTTTTCACTGTGTAAATTTGAAAGTACGATTTCCTATACTTTTCATTTTCACTATAAATAATTAGAATTTTTGTTCACAAATTAATATTTTCAAATGACTTGAAATTAAATCTAAAAATTGCTGGTTTTAAAAGCGGTTTCCCTAATTAATAACTTGATAATTTTCTAGTATGCCAAATCTGGTATAATGGACTTTTGTTCATAAACCATAAATCCTTAATGAAAATTTACTTTTTCAAATGAATCTTAGCTTCATATCTCATTGTAAAATATTTTTTTCTAAATAACACATGTTTAAAACTATTATATTTTCTTATAAGACTTATAAGTAAAAATTGTTCGTTAATAAGTAAAGGTATCAATCATACGAAACTATGAAAAAATTTATGCACATTTGTTATTTGTTCCCGAGAAAAATTTTCTGAGAACAAGTTATGCTGTCGAATTACAGTTTTCATGTTAAAAATGTTTATTCTCTTTGCTGACATCGTCACCGAATGTGTATTAATTATGGAGCTTGTACAAACACACGCAATAACAGAGAAACGACCCCTCTTATTACGAGGTCGAGTGAGCATTTTCGTTTTTATATTTTTCTACCTTCTCTCTCTTGCGTGTTTTATTTTCTATTTCTTATATTTATATTATTCCATCTAACTTCTTATTCTCTGCAGTTTTTACCACTTAGATTTTATTTTCAATTTATCCGTTATTATTTTATAACACGATTCAGTAAATTTTTGAAATAATATTCTAAAAAAAAAGTTCAATACTTTTAGTACTTTATTTAGGGATAATAAATAATCAATATCTCATTGCATATTTTCATCTTATAATTTAATCACAGATCCATTCATTTTATTTATATTTAAATGTATTTTTGATACACATTCTAATAGTTTTTTATATTTAAAAAAATATAATTAAAAAATTATACTACTGTTTGAAATTTTAAAAATTATTGCTTAAAAAATAAAATTTATTAGATTATAGAAATAATATAGGGAATAATCAAGATTTTCATTTTTTCATTAAAAGATCATATATTATTTAGTATTTTAATATTCGTTTTTGATAATTTCTTTTATTTTTATTATAATTTTAGCATTTTTATTTACTTCCTCATTCTTAAGATTGTATAAATTTCGCGATAATCGAGCACTGGTAAGCTTGTTTAACTTGGGCGTGAAATTTTTCCGGCCCTATATACGATATTACTCCCTAGAGATGATTAATTGGCAGAGAAAAAAGCAGAAAGAACCAGTTATACAGAGATAAAAGTTTCGCCGAGTAGCACCTCTATATATTGGCGCAATGAATCTATATATTTTGAAACGAAAAAAATCTACAATTGCGTCTGAATTATTTTGATATGCTTTTATTAAATTTAGCCGCGTTTGTCGTGGCTAAAAGGTACAAATTTTGTTCTTTTTTAACGTACTTGTCGACAATATATGAAATTCAAATTTTGTATACACATAAATTTTACCTAAGAATTCAAAATAAAGCTATAGTGAATTATATAGTATATTGTTTATAGTGAATGAAATATATTATTTTTATATTAAATTGTTTAATTTAAAAATAGCTAATTTTGAATGGAAAAAGAGTTTCCGCGAGGTTCGAGTTTGTGTGGTACTTACAGTTGTCTATAATGCCAATACACGTTCGGTGGGTTAGAACCTCGACGTATCAATTTTAAATCTGAGCCAACTGTTTTGTTTATAGTAATTACTCAAGCAGTAGTAATAACATAATAATTCTAAGAGGAATAAAAAATATGATTAGAAAGATTAAAATAAAATAAAAATTTTAAAATACGCTTTTTTTTATTTACATAAACGGTTAAATGAACTCATAATACAAATAAAATATACATATAAAACATTTATTAATTATTTTCTATTTTTTTGAGATGTTTTTTGCTTGAGATAAAAATATATAGTATTGTATAGATCAATATCCTTATAAAATTTTTTATCTATCATGCACAATCTAAAATTATTAAAAAAAAGCTAAAAAAAAGCTTTTATTTAAAAAAATAGCTGAAAAATAATAAAAAAACTTTTGTACTAAAAAGCAAAAAAATTATTTTATTCAATCTTTCATTAAAGCAGTAAAATTTCAAAAAATAAAAGCATGGGACGCCTGAATTAAGAAGTGAAGACCTTTGATGGGAAAATTGTGCTGCTGAGTTTTTGTGAGATAAACATAAAATACTTCTCATATATCCGCAAATATAAAATAAAATTATGCTTTATAATTCAGACGCCTCAAACTTTTATTTTTTGAAACTTTATTGCATTAATAAAAGTATTAACAAAATCATTTTTTTCTTTTTAGTACAAACATTTTTTTTTATTATTTTTAGCTATTTTTTAAAAATAAAAGCACACTTTTAAATTTTTATTTTATTCTATTTTATTTAGTTTTATGAATTATATATCATATTCAGTGAGATGGCGGTGGATCGCCTTCCGATAAAAATTTAGATATTGTATTTAAATGCCATCCAAATAAAAGGGTAATAACATTATTTGTGTAGTGTGTGACAATGTTTATCATAAGGGTGAATTTAATAAGTACAAGAACAAAAAATACTTTGGGAAAGCAATAATGATATGTCCTGAACCCGTGGAGTTCATCATAAACTTGAAAAATAAAGAAATAAAGGTAGATGTAAGTGCTAGAATATTAATTGCGTTATCAAAAAAAGGAAAAGAAGATCAAATTAAACATAAAATACTAAATGATATATCTATAATGTCAGACAGTACATACAAATTTTCAACAAGTGATAAACTAAGCGTTACGGTAATATCAGGAAATGCAGATATAGGAAATTTACTTGCTGAGAATCAACTATTAAAACAACTGAATCAAGAATTAATGATGTAATTGAATATAATACAAACAAAATACATAATTGTAGAAATGTCAAGAGATGTGTATTAACATGTGATAGATAACAAAAATAAAATATTTGTTGGATATCAAAGTTGCAGGATTTGGGATTTGATTAATATTATGTATTGCTTAAAATATGTAAAATTTAGACACAGTACACGTAATAATATAAATCAGATAAGTTATGTATAAATTGTTTTTACAACACTAAATATAAAGCTAACCGAGACGTCAAACATAAGGCTAACGATACAGGGAAGTGTGTAATATGCAAAAAAAACTTAATAAATACATAAATATGTCTGATTACCCTATAAGACCTACTTTACCATTATACCTAAATAACGTAGAAAATATCAAACAAGCCATCTTCGTAATTAACTTGATTAAAAAAACGAGGAACTCATCGACTTTCGCCAGTACTCCAGCAATAACAACTTTAAACAACATAAGGGAGCAACATTTAGATCTTATTCAAAAATCTCATTGAAAGAGAAGAAATCATATTGTGATATTTAAAGTCTTAATAGGAATTTATTATTTATCTATTTGTTTATTTTAAATTGTGTTTTACTTTATTTTTACTTTAGTTTTACTTGATTTTTTTTATTTATTATTATATTACTAATTTTAATTTTGTATATATTTTTAATTTTAAGTATAATTTTAAGAATACTTTTGAGACGATTTCTTAATAATTAATAATAAGTCGTTATTAATGTTAATTAAATAAGTTATTATATATTTCGTTTTAGTTATTTCTTTTTAATTGATTCTAAGTAATATTTTAATTAATTTTAATTTTACATGAATTTTATAATTTTTAGGCGATAACTTAATTTTTATATTTTGTTATTAATAATTTTACTTACGCAAAACATAATTTTTATGCAAGAAAAAGTTTTTTTATGGATATCTTATATAAATTTTAAATACTATTGAAATTAGAGTAATTTTAAATTGTCATTTAAAAATACAATTTCTTTAATTTTTTTTTCTTTTTCTTTGAATTTGTATAAAATACTTATAAGCAATTCTGTTCAAAATAAACTAAAAAACTATTGTACAATGAGTAGACGTAAATCAAAACGTTTAAATCGTATTGAAGATTTGGTTAACAATATAAATGAAAATTTTATTGATGAATATCAGAAATATATTGATGTAGCTTTCATTCCAACTAATGATGATGACGATTCTAGAGATTCTGAATCTGAAGAAATGGTTACTGAGCAAACCATTTTACCATACGGTATTTATAAACAAATAAAACCTAGCTATAACAACACTCTGTCACGGAGAACACTCCGTACTCCGCGCCTCGTCTTATTTCGCGTATTCGGGATAAGGGGGATAGCCGAAAATAGGTAACGCGACAGTCGCGGATGAGAAGATACGGTACGCGACTAGAGATAGGCTAGTCGAGTGCCGTATAGGAGAGGCTAGGCTAGGTAGACAAGCCGCCTCCCGCCTTTTAGAGTTAGTCAAAAGATCGCCTTCGTACTAACCACGCGCAATTGTTAAAATTTTTCGGTAAATTATCCGCCATTTTGGGACGCGTCAAGTCCCGTCGCTCCCGCGTTTTTCTTTGGAAGATATTTTCTCGCGCGTGTGAAGTTTCGGCGTGGTTTCTTGGCGTGCACCGGCTACACAAGTAGCCAAGAGAGAGTTCACCGGCCGACGGCGTGGACGTTCGACACCGGCGACCGGGAATTCATCGAGATAGCTGCGCAGGGTGACGGCACGCTGCCTCTTCGCCCTCACTGCCTTCGACTCTCCTTCTAGCGTGCGCGGCTGGCCAGCCAAAAGTAAGTTCGTTAAAACATAAACCTCTCGCGCGTAGATTTTTTTTCTTGTTTCATTTGCGTAGGGGTAACCTCCGCCGGTTACTCCATTCTTTAGCAAATTCGTATTTTTCGCGGTTCGTGCGAGTGAAAGAGCGCTATCTCTCTCACTCTCGTAGACAGGGCGAGAGAGTTGCGTTCTCTCTCGCACTTATAGAAGCATAAGCGCGCGTGAGTGAGAGAGCGGTATCTCTCTCACTCTAGTGGCAGCAGTGCGGGAGAGTCGCCTTCTCTCTCGCACTCGCGGCATATACGGAGCGCGCGCGAGTGGGAGAGACCTTTATCTCCCACCCGAGTAAGGACAGTGCGAGAGAAGTGCGTTCTCTCTCGTACACGCGTAAGGACAGGCGCGCAAGAGTGGGAGAGCGCTTTCTCTCTTACTCCTACGGCGCAGTGCGGGAGACTCGTTGTCTCCCTCGTACTCGCAGTAGACGCGGCGCGCAGGAGTGGGAGAGCGCTCTCTCTCTCGCTCCAACGGGCTCCGTGCGGGAGAGCGTTCTTCTCTCTCGTACCCGTACGTTAAACGGCGCGCGCGAGTGAGAGAGGCCTTTCTCTCTCACTCTTATAGGCGTAGTGCGGGAGACGTTGTTTCTCTCTCGCACTCGTATAATACGCTGCGTGCGGGAGCCGTTTCCGCGCCTTACATTCGCCTTAACGCCTGCGCTCCTCGTGTATGTCAATTGTAATCTATTTTTTTGTATTCTTTTGTTTTATTTATTTAATTTATTATTTGTTATATCCTTTTTTTTATTAAATTATTTCATTTATATATTTCGTTTATTTTCTTTCTTTCTTTTTCTCCTATATTATTTTTTTTCTGTGCTCTTTTTAAATTGGTTTTGTTTTTCTTGCAGTGCGAGCTTCTTTCGCTTAAGTTATTTAAACCTTTTTTTTCATTCTTAACTTTATTTATTTTTCTTTTTGCTTTGCAATTTTTTTTTTTCCTTTTTTTTTTGACTATTTGCGCTCTTCTCCCGAATACCGCTCCCTCCGAGATCAACTAGTCAGGTGAGGACGACACAAGAGCCGCGCAACGACGATCGCGCGGCGTTGTAACGGGTGAGTTGGGTCCGTAGACCGGCTTCTCGAGCCTGGACCCAGGAGCAAAGTCGTCCGAGACTTTGGCTTCCTAAAAGGGGGCGCAAAGGGCATTTTCGCGCCTTTTGCGAATTGCGCGTCCCCCGAAGCTAATTGCTCCTGTGGCAGGTAACGTTAAATCTGCCACCCCGTTACAACTGGCGCCCTTAACGTGTGTAGAGGGAGCTGAGAGCAGGTAGTAAGAATTAAAAACGCGAAGCACTAACCGCACGCGTGAAATATTTTAATTATAATTTTTTTTTCTCTTGTCTTTTTCCCAGTAGAGCTGGCGAAAACTAGAAATTTGTATTATTGATTGTCAAGAGCACACACAAGGAGCGCGGAGATTTCTGACCTGCGCAACAGCAAGCGAGTAATCTGGCTTGAGAGTGCTCTCAGAAATTATATTCTTTTCTCTGTTGTTTTTTTTTGTCTGTTTCAGGAAGAAGAAATTTACTTTTTTAAATAATATATATATTGATATTCTGAACACCCTCAAGGCAGCGCAGGATTCTTCTCCTAGCTCTAAACAAGTTGTAAATTAGCAAGGAGAAGAATCGTTCTGGCCAGCAAATAAATATTTAAAATAAAAAAAAAAAAAAAAAAAAAAAAATTTTTTGTGTTGTTTGAAAATATTGTTTTGATTTTCATTTAGCTATTCGTTAAACGAAAGCCGAGAGCGCACCTGTTCTGACAAATAGTCAAATCAGGAATCTCCGCGGGTAAAAGCACTAAGTGAACGGTCAGTAGACCAAAATCAGATCAAAAGCCAAAGGCAGATAAGCCCCTTGTGAGCGCTCAGAAGTTGTTGCTCACAAACACCGTAGCGAGAAATCAACATAAGCGAAAGTGAGCACCACTTCATTGCGGGGGCGAACATTATGGCGGAACGGACTTCAGCTGCCATCGAGGACTGGGCCTTAACCCTGAACGGAAGGGAGCTTGAGGAGAACCTGGCCCAGCTCCAATTGCGCACCGATGGCAGCAGGTTCGCCCGAGCAGACCGGCTACAAAACTGGCTGCTCGGGAATTACACAGCGGCGGACTTCGCAGAAGAGGGGAGCCAAGATCCCTAAACCGTAGTACGCCGCAACGAACTACGTCAGCGCCTGATAAATAGACTAAGGTCAGAAGAAGGCGCTGACACAGAGGAGCACTCATGGGAACTACTCCTCCGCGACGAAAGGGTTAAACATAACCTCGAGTGGACGCTAGGAGTAGCCCAGCAGCCGGATACAATAGTTGAAGCTCCGACTGCAGAGTCCTCCAGACTGGACAATGAGCCAGTCCAGACGCATACACCGGTTGGACGAGACGTTCACCATCGCATGCCAGCTAACCCGGACAGCGAAGCTCAGGGCACTGGCAGGCACGAAGAGAGCTGGATCACGCTGGTTAGCGAAAATAATAACCAGTTTCGTGTTCCAGCCTCTTTCGCAGCGATGATGGCCAACCTCCTCACAGAGGTTAAGGAAACACGGCCGCATTTAGCAAATAAGACGGTGCTGTTTCACCATGATAACGCACCAGCACATTCATCCGAAGTTGTCGCCGCCAAACTGCATGAATTCCGTTATGAATTGCTGCCACACTCCCCGTATTCACCCGATCTGGCTCCCTGCGACTTTTTCTTGTTCCCTAACATGAAGAAATGGCTCGCGGGAAAAAAATTTAGCTCAAACGAGGAAGTCATCGCCGAGACAGAGGCGTATTTTGGAGAGTTAGACAAATCCTATTTTTTGGAGGGGTTAAAAAAATGGTAGGAAAGTTAGGAGAAGTGTATCTTTCTAAAAGGGGATTATGTTGAAAAATAAAAAAAAATGTTTTGAAAAAATGTCGTCTTCGTTTCTAATACGGGTACTTATTAAACCGCCTTCGTAAATTCTGAATATTTTTGTATCCTTTTAGACCAGCTGAAGGAAAAAATTCGTGAAAAAAGACCCGGTTTGCAGAAGAAAAAAATCCTTTTTCATCAGGACAATGCACCGTGTCACAAGAGCATTTTGACATTGACTAAAATCCATGAATTAAAGTTCGAATTGCTGGAGCATCCACCGTATTCACCAGATTTTGCCCCTAGCGACTTCCATCTGTTTCCAGACCTAAAAAAATTCATGAGTGGAAAGCGTTTTTCATCAAATGAGGTCATAACAGATGTGGAAGCGTATTTTGCAGCCCTTCCAGATTCTCACTTCAGGGATGGAATTCATAAATTGGGATCTCGTTGGAACAAGTGTATTGATGTTAAGGGAGACTATACTGAATAATAAAGTGTATTTCAAACCATAAAATTGTGTTTTTCTTATCGAACCGCAAAACTTATTGAACAGCCTGGTATATTCAATGTTATTAAAAAAATAATAATTTATAAAATACTTTGTTATAAATTTACAGACACTTTTACATAAAAAATTGTTAATAAAAACCTAATGATTATCTTGTTACAGATATGCTGAAAATTTTTCTAGATCTCCTCCAGTAAAAATTCAAAACGTTAAATTACTATGTCAAAATCATCGATGTTTTTTATACCAAGCACAGAACAATTGTACTAAAGAGTAAGTTTATACTTAAATTGCATATATTTTTTTTTAACGTAACATAAAAAGTTATATACATACATAGCCCATAGCGCATTCTATTCATGACACATCACAGTTTTTTTTTTAATCTCAAATGCATCAAAATTTATGACCCACCCTGGCTGTAGAAATATATCTTTGTAACCTTTATTTTAATTTAATAGCCTACAATATTGCAGATAAAATTCTCTTAAATAAATTTAATTAAGAATACTTATAAAGGTTGGGTCATTTTAATTGAACCACCGAAATATCTATATCAAAGATAATCTCTATATAGATCAAGATAATCTCTATATCAAAAAATTGTTCCTACAGAAGTTGTTAAGGGCAATGTCATCTTTTTGCTTTATTGGTTTTCTCTTTAAGGTTAATAAGTAAGGTCACGTGAAGATCAGAGCGATTTTTCGAAAAAGAAACCACTATTTTTGAAAATAATATTTTACATTAGATACAAAAGTTTTCGATTTGTTAGAGTCACCTTTATAAGCTCGAAGCAAAGTAAAATGTTGAAAAAACATCCTATTCAAGTCATTCGAAAAATTATCTGAAAAGCTATCTTTTCGAACTTTAGTGAATACATGGGCGTTCATTTGAAAGTTAAAGAAATTCTTTTATAAATAGAAATCTGGAGACCTATAATTTGATAGGCGAGAAAGCAAATTAATCGGACTTCTTCATCCGATCCATGTCTCATTGTAAATATTATTTGAAAATTTACGTACTAATCGCTCAAAATCGGGTGCTGCATTATCTTGCCATTACTACATTTGTCGCCGTGTTTCTACATTGACATTACCGAACAGATCTGATAATTGATCTCTAAGCAATTCTAAATAGTTGTTTCTCCAAAAAAATGAGACTAAATTAAGTAAGTATTTATTATGTCACACCATACTATGAAGCTCCATCGATTTTGATGATCCATAGTTCTCAACCAGTGAGTTTTTTTATTTGACTAGTAGCGGCAATTGCATCTATTAAATTATCTATCAATACAAAATTTAAGCTCATCAGAAAACAACACATCTGAAAAGCTCTGGATCCTTATTCTTAAAATCTATCTGAAAAATTCAATTCGCATTTGAATGTGATTCGGCTTTAAATCCTTAACTGAAATTGCCAAGGCCTTGAAAGCATTTCTGGAAGTATAAGTTTCTGTGTACGAGCCTTCGAAAATAAATTTAACCTATTTTTTTTTTGTTTTTTTTTGTGAATAATAAAATTTATAAATCTTGCTTATCTGATTCAATATTTTTGGCGAAAATATTTATAGATTTTTCATAATTTTAAACAGTCACTCTATTGAAAATCATTTTATTAAGTGTACGGGAAGTTTAGATTTTTTATTATTTTATTTTATTCTAAAAACGAAAAAAATTCATTTCAGACCTAATTCAATTAAATCATCTAGTTTTATTCGATTAGTTTATTCAGATTGCTATGTCATGATTATTTGGTATCTAACAATTAGCAACGTAACGGTATGTTAGCAGCAAGGCTCAATCCATATTATGGGAAATTTCTTTTCTCTCTTGGGCGCGTAGAAGCAAAATGAAGTGGGTGAATAACAGCAACAATGTCAATTTGATGTTTAGCTTAAGACACTATATTGTTTACTACATTTGACACTTAAATAAAATACTTATATATGCAACTCTATTATTAACTTTAATTTTATAATTGGAAGTTGATTAATGGATTTACACTAATACTAAACGCTTATTTATAAACTTTATTATTAACTTTAATTTTGATAATAGTAAAACGTAAAACGTAGCAAAATAAATAATAAAAGGTTTCGTGGTGACACAGGTAGTATCTATTGTCGATTTGGTACAAACGGGGTCCAGATTTAGCTTTCTGACTGCTTACTTTTTCCAGTATCTGCTTGATATAGCGAATTTTTTATTTATTATTTAATTGATTGTAATCGGTGTGTTTCTTGCTAGCATAAGTAAGTCAAAAGGCGTCCTTGTACATGAAAATGTGAAGTTCGCATTTGGCGAATTTGACTCATATTTGTCTCGAGTTCAATCGAGAAGTTGTGCCAATGCATTTTTCCGTGGGTGAAGATAATCATTCCGAAATATCTAATCGATCCAAATTCCAGCACAATTTTTCTGATATACGTTTCAGAATGACTTGCTTATGAAATTATGTCATATAATTTTCTTTCAATTTGCACATACGAGGGTGGTCTGAAAAATTTCCGACCTAACACAGATACAAGACATTTTTTCTTAATTTTTTTTTTTATTTCTCAACATAGTCTCTTTGCAATTTTACACACTTCTCCCAGCGATAGTCCCATCTCTTCAACTCATACAAATAGTACTAGGCGTTTTTCTCTGCAAAATGACTGTTCACGAAGGTGATTACCTCTTTATTTGACGAAAATCTCTGTCCTCCGAGTGCAATTTTCAGATTAGGGAACAAAAAGAAGTCGCTTGGGGCTAGGTCTGGTGAGTAAGGCGGATGTTTAAGCAGCTGAAACCGTAATTCGTGAATTTTCGCCATGGCAACCGCTGAGGTGTGAGACGGCGCGTTCTTGGTGAAACAGGATTTTCTTTTTCTGCAAATGTGGACGTTTTTCCGCAAGTTCTGCCTTTAGCTTGTCAAGTAATGATGCGTAGTATGCTCTTGTAATGGTTTTTCCTTTTTGAAGATAATCGATTAAAATAACTCCATGACTATCCCAAAAAATAGTCGCCATCACTTTTCTAGCCGAAAAAACAGTTTTTGCTTTTTTTGGAGCCGGTTCCCCCTTTGCAGTCCACTGTTTTGACTGTATTTTTGTTTCGGGCGTATAATAGTGTATCCAAGTTTCATGTACAGTAATTAATCGGCGCCAAAATTCGGATTTATTGCGCCTAAACTGCGCCAATAGAGCGTTGGAAATGTTCATTCGGACACGTTTTTGGTCTAACGTGAGCAAACGCGGCACCCAACGTGCGGACAGCTTTCTCATGCTTAAATCTTAATTTTATATGTAGCAAACACGTTCTTTTGACATGTTCATAACCTCTGCTATCTCTCTCACTTTAATTCGGCGGTCGTCTAGCACCATTTGGTGAACTTTAACTATGTTATCGTCAGTGGTTGCAGTTTTTGGACGTCCCGAACGTTCATCGTCTCCCAAGCTCTCACGGCCACGTTTGAATTTAGCTGCCCAAAATTTTACTGTGGTAAATGATGGTGCAGAGTCCCCATACACAGAGCTCAACTCATTTTTTATTTGCGTAGGCGTATTGCCTTTCAAAAACAAAAATTTAATGACAGCTCGATACTCAATTTTGTCCATTTTCACAACAACACTCATATCGACTTACTCAAACGACTGTCAACTAACAACTGCGCATCCAAAATGGCTGAAACTTTGGTGAGCAACTTTCAACAGATGAACAACGAAATTCGCTAGCTTTTATTGACGAGTGCTGCTATCTTCACGTTGAGGTCGGAAATTTTTCAGACCACCCTCATAATTATGCAGAGGAAAGAATGTGTTCGGTAAATTTTATTTGTGTTTAGTAAGAAGTTACGTCGTAAAACATGACAAGATATATAATTTTAGAATAACTGCAGTTATTTAAAACACTTTCGGTAAAGTAATCATGGAAGGCAAAGGGTTTCACGGTAAATAAATACTCCAAAGGTACTAAAACTATATTGATCCTAAGTCATTGTTCTTGAGTAACGCTACAAGAAAGATTAAGGACAAAAGTAAGGTTTTTTTTTATTAAAAAAATTACTTTGACCTTCAAATGGCCTTGAAAATTGACCCTAAGATCAAGATAATCAAAGTCGTTGACCCTAATCAAATACCTAAAGTTCGAAAATTAAATACCTGATGCCACTTATCACAAGTTATGGAGGATACTTAATAAACAATAGAAACAAAATTTTGCCTACGTAAAAAGTGCGGGTACCTGCGGGCATCAAAAATGGTGAAAACAGGTTTTTTGCTTCTGGATACCAAGGTTCTCTTTGAAGACAAATAAGTTTCAAATATAAAATATAGATAATTAAAAGATCTTTAATTTGAGCCATGATACAATACATTTCGTCATACAGTTAATGCAAAAAACATATTGGATGCCTAAAAGAGGGAGCAAAATAAGTCTTTCTGTCCTTAGGGAAGGAAAGTCATATGTTCAAATAATCGCGTGTATTGCGTTAAACAATTTAATATGTGAATATGTGTATGCTTATATTTTTAACGTTTAAACGTGTTTAAGTGTGCCGCGCGCGAGTGATTTTAGATAAAGAAATACGGTAATAGAATAAAACAAATGAGAATAAAAACAAACAACAGCGTTTTTTGCAATATACGATTATCCTATATACAGGGGGAGGCAAGGAAGTATCCCTATTTTCAAGATCGCGTTGTCAGTAGAGGGAACGTATTAGAGGAGTGAGGGTAAGCTCAAATGACGCTGTGACCTTGGAAGATTCCGTTAGTGCCGCTGTCAGCAGTAGACATGGCTTGGTTGAACAAGCAATGGGCTTTTGAAATGTTCCCCGGACAATTGATCTCTCGGTATGGTGACATTCCATGGCCAGCACGCTCGTTGGATTTAACTCCGTGTGATTACTTTTTATGGGGCTACCTTAAGGGTGAAGTGTTCAAACATCAACCCAGGACCCTGGAAGTCTTGAAGCAAGCAATTT
>CATLJJ010000002.1:0-34687 GCA_949987625.1 Chalcis sispes | reverse complement strand
TTTTAGCAAAACTTTTACATAGGTTTGTAATTTACTAGTTACAATAAAATTATGTTAATTTAAATTGTACAATCGTGTTCCATTTAAAATTTAACGCATCTAATAAAAAGAATGAAGTTTTTGTCGCATTTTAGTGATTAATTTATATAGTGATTTTAAAATAAAAATGATTATTTAAATACTAAGAAAAAGATTGCTATAATGGATACGAATGATATCCTTAAATTAGTAAGATAATAGCTTAAATAATCATTTATAATTTCTAATTATTCTTTAAGGACTGTTGGACGAGTACTTGTTTGATTATCTATATTTTCAAGAAGTTATTAAGTAAATAATTTCTAGTATGATTGTAAATTTATGTTGTAATTTCTACTATTAGTAATCAAACTGTAATTATTAATGCGATTTCTTTTTGTACAATTTCGCTTATAAAAATCAAATAATATAGCTGGTCGTGGACTATTATTTTATTTTATCAAATAGTGGAATAGTAATAATTAGGATTGTTGCATTGTCGCTGAAATTAAAAATTAACTAGAGGAATTAATAACAGTTGCAGTTAATTTAAATTAATTATTCATTTTAATTCGTTTAATTAATTACTTATTTTTATTTAATTGATAAAAAAAAATAGTTATTTGGAGTGTATGACAAGAATTCATGACATTCCAGATGATTGCGCGATGTTCTAAATTACGCTATAAGAAAGACTACCTTGTAAGAATTTGTATGTCGTATGTCAATGAAATTTGTATTGACTGACTTAGCGATTTAGTTATTTTCTCACTTAAAAGGATAAATTTTATTTTATTATGACATGTGTGCGATTTTCTGTAAAAATTGCATCGGAGTGAAAGTGAGTTTAACGAGAGCGGCTATTTAACTCTCGGTTTAAGCTTGGGTTGAGTTTCCCAATGGTCTACAAGTCAGTGGAGAGTGCGTCGAGTAGGTTGTGGAGAGGATTATTGTGTTAGGAAAGACAGTAGTGAACTTTTCGGCTAACAAAACAAAACAAAAAAGTAGGTCATGCACCGATGTTACAAAAATGTAACTATAATATATGTATATACACAGTATGCCGGAAAAGTTCCCGAACTTATTTTGTAGCGCTTGTACGAGTGGCGCCACCTCTTGGACGACACCAGATACTATGTTGCTACATCCCTCTGGAGTGTCTGAAAATTTTTTCACCAGTATCCGTTCATTAGTTGCCGAGATAGACGTGCTTGAGTGAACGTGTGTTTAGTACCCCGGTGCAAGCTATACGATAGATGAGAAATTTGAACATCGTGGCGCAATTAAATTCTGCTATAAACGTAAAAAGCTTTCGCGGAAACGAAAAAAATAATCGATTCGGCTTACGGTGAAGGTGTAGTATCGCGTACAACTGTTTACACGTGGTTCAGTTGGTTCAACAAGGAGAGAGAGTCGTTAGAAGATGACGAGAGAAGCGGCCGGCCGTCAACAGCTGTTACCGACGAAAACGAGGCTCGCGTGCGCGCGCTACTGAAGCAGGATTACCACATGTCTCTCAGAATGTTGGCAGACGAACTGAACATGAGCAAGGATAGCGTCGCGTTGGTTTTGAAAGAAAAAATGAACCGCAGGAAGGTCTGCTCTCGATTTGTTCCGCATTTTCTCACACCAGAGCAGAAAGAAACTCGCATCCAATGTTGTCAAGATTTTATCGAGACTTGCTACACCACTCCGGGCTTTCTAACCTATATTGTGACTCGAGACGAAAATTGGTGCTTTCAATACGATCCTTCCACGAAGCGCCAGTCATCCGCTTAGCTCAGTCCGGGCCGTGCGAGGCCTCAAAAAGTGCGCCAACAAAAATCACGGGTAAAGACGATGCTCATCGCTTACTTCGACTCCAAAGGCCTGATACACAAAGAATTTGTGCCCCCAAACACCACCGTGAATGCTGCGTATTACATAGAGGTGTTAAAACGTCTGAAGCGCCGGATTAATCGCATCAGGCCCGAGTACAAGGAACCGGGATCGTGGAGTTTGCTGGATGACAATGCGCCTGCTCATTCTTCGAACATTGTAAAGCGTTATCTCGCCGAAAATCAGATCCCACGCATCAATCACGCCCCATACTCGCCAGATCTGGCTCCAGCCGACTTTTTCCTATTTCCCAAACTAAAAATGGCCTTAAAAGGACGATTTTTTGAAGATGTACCGAGCATTCAAGCGGCTTGCACCGAGCGTCTCACAGCGATAACTTCAGAGGAGTACCAGAGAGCCTTCGAATCACTCATGGAGCGCTCAAATGAGTGTATATCTAAGGAAGGGGACTATGTTGAAAGTTAACTGGAATAAATTTCTTTAGATGTAATTTTCGATTTTTTATTTCAAAAGTTCGGGAACTTTTCCGACATGCTGTGTATGTGATAATTATTAATAATAATTATTCTTAATTCTTTTTTATTTATTATTCTTTTTTTTATATTTATTATTAATTATTTTTTATATTTGTTTGTTTTAAAAAATGTGTTTTCCAATCGTTTATTTTCTGACGCATATATGCATCATTTTGGCTCTTCAAAAGTTAAATTGAATATTTTTATTACAACGACTTTAATTTCAAATATTTTGATTGCAACATAATTTATCTATATTTTCAATATTAATAAAAATCTATTTTTTCCCTAAGATATATTGTAATTCGAAAAACAGAAACTGATTTACAATTATAATTTTTTGGTACGTGAATTGAATAGAATAATGATTTTAAATAGTGTATCAAGTTAATTTTTTAATACTTCCTTTAAGGGGAGGTTCTCATCTAGCGACCCAAAAATTACGTGATTTGCGCGATTTTTTTTCTCATGGAAGGAAATAAATAAAGTAGTCAAGTTTTTTGGTACTTATTAAGTATGTTATTAACTACTTTTACAAATTTTCTTAAACAAAAATACCGAATAGTTTATTAGTTATATGCATTGAAAAATAGTCATCGAAAAAAAAGACACCTCTACGGGCGGCAAGGTAACTCATCTAATTTTTGTCTGAATTAAAAAAATCAATGTTTGTTATAAACTACAAGACATTTGCTGGATCTCGAACTAAAATCACGAAGAAAAGTTAAAAATTAACAAAATGGCGGACTTACAAAAAAAAAAAATATTTTTTGCACTTTTTTTTGCTTTAAAAAGTGCAATAACAATAAAAATAATCCTTGTAAAATTATGATTTTAGTTCAAAATCCAGCAAATTTAATTACCTTTAAAATAAAAAAAAAATCATCTCGATGTCTATAATAGTTTTTGAGATATTTTGCCACCCGTCTCAAAAAACATGGTTTCAAGAAAAACGCGTTTAAAGTTTTAGTACGCGATTTTTTTGACCTAATGACAAAATAACGTACCTCTCGGCTAACCAGCGATACCAGCCCTATACATTAAGCCTTCCTCGGTCTCATATAACTCTGATTCACTTGCTCGCTCAGCTTTTTTTGATTGTGCAGCTGATCTTGCGACATCGAATATATTTAACTCAGCATTAGAAACTCGTTTCTCGTCGGCTGTTTGACAAAAGTTGAATATTTGATGACCAATGTTGATTCCCAACAGCTTCATTATTTGTAGGATAGTCGTGTACCCTTCATTAAAGAGTAAACAACCGATGTATGCGGCAATTTCCACAGTTTTGGCACCACAGTGTAAATGTTTCGGCGCTAATTTCCATATACAAGCGTTAACTGACTCATTCGACTTTTGGGTGTTACCACCTGTAAATCGCTCTAATAGATCGTCTGATGATAAGGCTTCAAATACAGGTTTAATAGCATCTTGTACTTTGTCTAATAGAGCAGGTTTGTGCTTGAATGATGTTAGATTGTTATAAGCCTCGGCAACGCGTCACTTGCAACAGCTGTCTTTGCCTTCAGGACAGTACATATGCTGAGGATTTTCATTCGTTGAGATACTATGATAATAGATAGCTCATATAGCATTTTTCATATCTGTTACTGAATTAGGGTATCTTCTAATCGCTAATCCATAATACATAGTAAGGTCTGCTATAACTTTATCGGTTAATTTTCCAGCAACCTTACCGCCGAGGCCCTTTTTATTTTTTTTTGCAGTACGAACCCGAGTGCCCATCCTCTTCTGTACGTGGCCAACGCATTCTTTTTTTTTTACTATAATATCGTCGTATGGATTTAAATTTGAAAGTGCCTTGAAAGTTTTTGTGTCGCCATCGCCAATATAAAATTCATACTGCACGTCGAGCAAATCTTTTGAACGCGCAAACATTTCCTTGACTGCATCTACCTCCATTTTTCCTGCACTCCCTTTATGATTTGCACTACATGATTCTTTATGACTTTCCTTCCATACACTAAACTCGACAGTACCTTGCTTGTGTTTCCAATTGGCGCAACTTTGACAAAAAGCAGATTTAACTTCAATATCTAAAACTTTGTTTGTATATTTTCCTATCAATGTAGCAAACCCAAAGAGCGACGAAAATCCCCTTTTTTTCCACGAGCCATCTCCCGAAACAGTTAAATTTTTAGGCTCGTTTCCATTTGCTGTATTTTCACGTATCTCTTCATTTGCAGCTTTCTTTTGATTAACTTCAAACAAAACTTTTGTTGCCGTGTGTAAATTTTGAATGAAAGTATAGTAAATATTATTACTAAACGAATGTGTTAGATCCAAAACAGAACATAGCATTTTCAAATTTTGAAGACCTCCTCCCATCAGTCGAACGGCAAGCATTGAACGTCTGTTTATTTCAGAAAAACGATTAACAATTGGATTTGAATCACGCGTTCGTTGTGAGCAAGAGCACTCGGCAACTAATTTAAAAGCGACGCCAGCACCAATTGTTTTTTTAAATTTCACTTCACTATTACAATCTTTGCACTTTACCAATGTACTAATGAATGAAAACATCAGTTGAAAATGTAATATAACATAGTTCGCATCGGAATCTATGATGATATCATCGTAATCCGCACTTTTTAATTTTTTCGCCGATGTACTAACGAAGTCTGTGTCACATTCTACAGAATAGCGGTTACCACTAAACCTTCTTTTACTTTTTCTAGTTGGATTGCTTCCTTTCGTATTTTTTTTTTGTAAGTTAGGCATTTTTAGAATATATTTAACACAATAAAACTTTGTACTTTAGAGCACGTGGGCGACTAACGTTAAACTGAAGTTACGGTCGATTTCAGAATACAACATGTATATATGTGTGTGTATGTGTGTGTATATATATGTATAGACATCTAGCGGCATTCGAGGTTGCTAGAAATACATATAAATACCATGCCATGATCACAAAAGTGTGGGAAATTAAAAATTAATACCGCAACGCAAATTAATACGCGCTACCGCAAAAATTCGATTTTCGCGTAAAAAGACGACTTCGGTTTTTTGAATATAACTTTAAAAATAAATTGGATTCGGCAAAACGGATTTCACAAGCGTATTCTACGAGACATTTACCAACTTCTTAAGCAAAAAAAAAAAAAAAAATCGATTTTTTGGTCGTGCTTGATGAGAACCTCCCCTTAAGAATAAAGAATACTTGAAATAATGATTACTTATAAAATTGGAGTTTAAAACATTTCAATCCAAAATACTTCAAAATACTAAAAAATCTTACTTTTTGTAAAAGATTGTAACTACAAACTTTATAAAAATAAAATATTTTTCAAAATGTTCAATTCCCTTCAGTAGATAACAGATTTTCAATTTTCATAACAATTTATTTACAGTTTGAGAAGAAAAATCGTCATCATTAATACATAAACAATACCGAAATTCACGGTGCTAAACTAAAAATATTTATTCACTTATCTGTTTTTCCTTTGCTAAATTTGAAACATTTTTATAATTCGCTCACAAAACTTTTTTATCCAAATTATTATTATTAGAAAAATTAAAATTATGGATTTTTTATAAACATTTTTTTACATAAATATTGAATAATTTGCATTTTTCACATCATAATATTGGATTTGTATTTTACAGTCTGTCAAGTAAGAGCGTGGTCGACTTTACTAACAGGTAATCAAAGATTTCGCTCTAATTCCTTCGCGAGCCGATTGAGGGAAGCTTTGTCCTTGATGCATTGTCAACAAAGATTCAGTTGTCGTTGATCTTTTGAAAGAAAATCACGTTAAACGCCATGAGTGCTAAGTACGCGTCGCGCTACGAGGCTGTGTTCCTTTGCATCCACCCGAAAGGTCCCAAAATGTCGCAATCAGCGGCTGCTAAATATATGAGAAAGTCGAAGGCATTTGTACAGAAGTGGATATAGCGATATAAAGTGGCTAAGAATGTCGATGATTTACCAGAACGTGGCTCGATAGGAAAAGTGAACAAAAAAGATGAAAAAAGAATAGTGAATCTGTTTTCGCGGAATCCTGCTTCAACACTGCGGCAAGGACAAGCAAAATTAATGGCAAAAGGTTTAGATATATCCTACGAAACTATCCAAACCCATCTTCGGACTCATCATCTGAAATGGCGCAACACAATGAAGAAGCCACTGTTGACTGAAAAACATGTGACAAAGCGACTCGCTTGGGCGCATGAGAATATTGATAGAGATTTTGAAAATGTCATTTTTACTGATGAATGTTCTATATGGGCACGTTCTGTCCTCACGCGAGCCTGGTCAACTTCCACCAATAGGCTTGTTCAGCGGACCGTAAAACATGGAATAAAGGTGCATCTTTGGGGCTGCTTCTCAAAGCAGGGATTCGGCACTTTGCACCTCTTTACTGACAACCTAAAAGCCGAGAAAATGATAAAAATCTACAATAAGGTTTTACTGCCATCTGCCAAACGATGGTTCATCACAAAAAATGAAGATTGGATTCTGCAGGAGGACAACGATCCTAAACACCGCAGCAAGCTCTGTACTCAGTGGAAGACTCAATCTGGCATCGTTACATTGGATTGGCCATCACAGTCGCCCGATGCAAACCCTATTGAAAATGTGTGGGCATATATTAAACGATAGCTTCGTGGAAGACGCACATACACTTTGAAGCAGTTGTCTTACGAAATTCGTCGGATCTGGAGATCCTTGCCACTAGAATACGCCGTCAAATTAGTAGAAAGCATGCCTCGGAGATGCCAGGCAATTATCGACGCCGGTGGTGACTAGACACATTATTGACCAAATTGCATCATTGTTTGTGATGTGTACAATGTATATATAAATATCAAAGTTTTATCAAATAAATTTTTTTATAAATTAACACGACCACGCTCTTACTTGACAGACTGTAATTAATTTTTTACATTGTTCAATAATAGGGCGACAGCTCGCAAAATTCAATTGCTAATGGCACACTAATGCTCTGCCCGTTCGAGTTTTTATCAACCAATCGCACGTCGCCACGGCGCTGTCTTACCCGTTTGAGCGCTCACTGATCAGTCAGGCACCGCTAAAGCAATGGAGGGACGCGTAATTAGTTCTAGGACTAGCTTATTCTGATTACGACCCTGTTCTTTTCCGTCCAGCTAGTTCGAAAAAACAGAAATAGTATCTCACTTGCTGAATCGACGCTATCGCTCTCCATGTGGGCAACATTGTTCGTGTATATTTATTGTAAAACTCAACTCAAAAGTTATATAAAATAACTATAAATTTATTGTAAATTAAACATTGACAATTAAAATTATAGTAGCACTTGCGCCAAGACTCTTATTGACAGCTTTGTGCATCAATGCATGGTAACCAACGAGGTTATTGTGCAACGCGCGCTAACGTTAAAGTGCGTATATAGTAACTATTAGGTTGCTGCAGATGAAATGGCCGATTTAGCAATAACATAAAGTTGGCTGCAATTTTAGTGTATTATGTTGGCACAAGGCGGCGCAAATGATATGACATATTGCAGTATAAATACTGCTACCTTGGTTTATGGAGTCATTTCTGTTTTGCACTTGATAGTGATCGTAAAAACAAAAAGAGAAAGTGAACATGGAAGTGAATCAAAAACGGCTACTTTTACTATACGAATTTAAATTAGAGCACAACGCAACGAAAGCAACGAGGAATATCAACAGCGCATTGGGGCCTGATACAGTTAGCGAACGAACCACTTGGCGGTGGTTCGAAAAATTTCGATCCGGAGATATGGACCTTGGAAATGAGCCACGTGAACACCCAAGACCATCGATTGATAACGACGAGCTGCGTGCATTAGTGGAGTCTGACCACCGCTAAACCATAAGGGATCTTGCCGAGAAATTAGGCGTTCACAATTCGACGGTTTGCCGCCACTTGCAACAACTTGGAAAAGTGAAAAAGTGTGACAAATGGGTTCCGCATTATCTTACCGAGCAAAACATGACGTGTCGAATGGAGATTTCAAGTTCTCTTCTTTCCCGCAACAAAAAGAAACCGTTCTTGTACCGAATTGTGACCTGCGATGAAAAGTGGATTTTATACTATAATCGTCACCGATCGGCTCAATGGCTAGATGCTGATGAAGCGCCAAGACACATGCCGTAACCAAGCCTTCATCCAAAGAAAATAATGGTAACTGTTTGGTGGTCTGTAGCTGGAGTTATCCACTATTCGTTCCTGCAACCTGGCGAAACCATTAATGCTGAGAAATACTGTGCTCAACTGGGTAAAATGCATTAGAAATTGATAGGCTTGTCAACAGGAATGGAGTGATACTGCTTCATGATAATGCACGATCTCATGTATCGAGAACAACGCTCTAAAAATTAAACGAGTTGTGCTATGAGACTCTATCTCACCCTCCATATTCACCAGACCTCTCACCAACAGATTACCATTTCTTTAAACATTTGGATCACTTTTTGACAGGAAAAAGATTTAATAATGAAGCTGCTGTCAAAAATGCCTTCGAGGAGTTTCTTCGAACCAGAAACTCGGACTTCTACGAAACTAGAATAAATGTACTTGTATCTCGTTGGGAAAAGTGTGTTGCATCTATTGGTACCTATTTTGATTAAATAAATTGTCTATATAAAAAGTTACAACTGTTTAAAAATGTATTACTAAATCGGCCATTTCATCTGCCGCAACCTAATACTTATCGAAATTCATATTTTTTCTTACTTATTGTTATGCTCAGTGCGTTAGTCCTCCTTCTTAATGTACGAAAATTGCTGGACTCGATTTACTCACAGTAAGTGTATTATGTAAAAACTCGTCAAGTCACAGACAATCTGGACTCTGCTGTGACGCAATCGCTCATTGTGATGTTACAGTGTCATTCAATATTCAGTTTTATATCGAACACTATCGCGTCGCGCGACAGGACCGGAGTCCCAGTGTAACTTATTACACTAACTTTTTTTATAATCATTATTTTTACTTATCATATTTTCTTATTCAAGTGAATATTGTTATATTGTTAAAATAAATTTTAATTTTGTATAAATTATTTTTATAACATCTTTGGTATTTTATTTTTATTTATTTGCTAACCACTTAGTTATCAAACATACTTTAATACAATAATTTATTGCATAAACCTTTAGAGGACCGGGGTCTGAAAAAAATTGAAAAGCGCATTTTTCTATAAAAATGTGATTCAAGGTATTTAAGTTATGGCCAAACTAAGTTTGGATGTTGGTGAGTCAGACCCCTGACGCATATATGCGCATGCCGGGTCGGTACGGTAATTTCGCCTAATATTTTCAAAATTTTTAAAAAATTTTCAATTGCAATATTTTTATGATTTTTGGATTTTTTCACACAAAATATAATTATTTCATCTTAGTATTACTAAAAAACATTATTTATAGAAGTTACCAGTACTGTTTAGACATACAAATTGTATGAATCAACACTTTAATTTATTCAATTATTTTATTTAAAAATTAAATCAATATATAAAACATTTCAAATAGTTCTTATGGTAATATAAAAAATTGCCACTAGGTGACGTCTACCTAAAATCGTTTTCCACTACTAAAGCAACTCATGAATTACATATGCAGAAGTGCGCTGAATATAAATTGTTTCATATCTTACTTATCAGAATCAACATTGGATTATTTCTTTAAATATGCCAATTAACAGATGGAAGTCTGTGCCAGAAATTGAATCTGATTCTGACGATGAAATCATCGAAATCGATACTGATGAATCAGAGTACGTTCCTGGTTGAGAAATATTTTATGAAAAATCTTTTTTCCTTCTATCAAACCATTTACTTTACGATCTGGTATTAGAGTAAATATTGAATTGAGTGGTAATGATCCGATTTATTATTTTGAATTTTTTTTTTTATATTCTTCTAAACCATATTTGCAAAGAAACAAATAAATTTCAAGATCATATCCCTGAACAAAAACGGATCAAAATAAGTAAATGGGTGGATTTAGAAAAAGAAAAACTTCTAAAATTTTTAGCACTATCTATTCTTATGGGTCATTTAAGAAAAAGAAATCTGAAAGAATACTGGAGTGCTTCACCTATTCTGTCAACTTCCATAATTCCAAAAACAATGACTCATTAACGTAATTGCCAAATTTTACGTTTCTTACATTTTGCAGATAATATTCCATCTGGCCACCCATTAAAAAAATTGAAACCTGTTATAGCTTGTCTGAAAACAAAGTTTGCGATCATTTTAGATCTAGGAAAATAATTATGCATTGGTGAAAATCTAGTTAGGTAAAGAAGCCGATTAGCCTTTAAACTACTTTTGAAACGTCACTGACTTGGTATAAAGTGTGACAGGTGGCTTAGAGAGGTTAAGCCACCTGCCATAGGCGAGAGAAATAGAGTTTGCGGCGCGACGAGGTGCGGCGCCAGCGATCAAGCGACCGAGGGCTTAACGCGGGAAAAGGCGCGAGTATCCGCGGCGTACCGGAACGCGGCGCTATCGATCAAGAATCGATAGCGCTACGCAGAAAAACCGATAGGCGAGAGGGGAAGGAGGAGCCCTCCCCTCAAGCCTTCTTCTCGTTCCGCCTTTTCTACGCGCCGCACGTGTTTTGAGATAGAGCGAACAATAGATTATTTTCCGAAGATTTTCTGACGAGTCTCAGCCCCAGATATCGAGAGGACGACTCCTGCGAGTAGATAGTAGTAAAAGTAAGTGGCCTCTCGTTAGTATAATTAGACCGCGAGTAATTATATTTAATTTTCCTGACGCGTGTGCGATCGCGTCAGGCATATATAGATATAGCAGAGTTACGCGCGAGACCGCGTAACTCAAACTCGATTAGGCCGTGCAAATGCGAGTGAGAGGATCGATCTCTCTCTCTCGCACTATCATAGAAAAGGCGTACGAGTAAGATAAAGCCACTCTTACTCGTACAACCTGCGAGCACGCAGTTGAGCGAGAGGAACAAGCTCTCTCGCTCAACCATAGACTGCAGCGTCGAGTGAGAGTAAGAGACGCTCTCACTCGAACAGCCACGGACTACGGCAGAATAGAGAGGAAACTGCTCTCTCTATATCTGCCGTCCATAGACTACACGTGTGTGTGTAGCCGCGTGAAGCGAAGAGGGTGCGCATGGGCAGTGCGCACCTCGAGAATTAGTATTGAGGCAATACTAATTGCTCTTCGCCGCAACGAATCTCTCCGCAATAACTGATTACATTTTGTATTGTTTTGGTTGTTTTTATTTATTAAATCAACATTTTTGCACAGAGCTAGTGCATTCTTATTTTATTTCCTTACAGCGTCCCTATCCCGAATACCGCCACCTCCGCGAGTGTGCCAACCGGTTGCTGGCACACATCCTGAGCAGCCTAGCCCGGCGGGAGCAACACCAGTAGCGGGGCCTTAGGTAAGGCCCCTCACACACAAAACAAGAAAAGCAGGACCAGAGGAAGGTCCTGCGCTGCTAACGGGCGGAGATAAATTTACCCCGTTACAAAAGATATTCTTTCTTATTGACTGTGAGACTGGAACGATCTCAGATTTTATAATTAATACAGGGGCAAATACTAACTTGGAGATATTCGATTTGGGTGTTTCAGGAGATGTTGTTGCTCATATTGGGGGTACAACTTTGCTTCCGCCGTTTTGCAATAGATGGCTGTAGCGGTAAGTGGTAGTTGAAATAAATAAATCATAGATGTCATCAAATAAGCTAAAGTATTTGTTAACATAACGCCATCGAAATATTAGTCGATTTGTGTCTGCATCATAAAATTATTCTCGATTAAACATGTCAGCTTACGAGCCAAATTCTCGTCATTTGCGGGAGGTTTTAATTTTCTGCTTTAAGGGGGGAAATCATAGTAGCACACAAAAAAATAGGCATATTTTCGGGAATTAATTTTGGCTGAATAAAAGTATCAATCGAAAATCTGTAAAGTAGGTTTTATAGCAATACTAAAAAAGTACAAAATGTAATTTTTTCAATAAAAAATATTTAAAAATGGCGGCTGCGCAGCATATGCCCCAAGGCGCCTATTTTTGAAAGCGTGTCGATGGCCAAAAACGTAGACTCCTTAATTTTTGACCTGGAAGAAAAAACCAAAATTTTTTAGTTTTCATATAACAACAGCTAGCGAGCTACGTAGGATTTTTTTGATGTACTGATTTTTCACAAAATGGTGCATGTTTGAAAATAAAGTTAAATTTTTAACAAAAAAAAAACGCCATCAAATCTTTAATAAAAAAAAACTAAGCCATATAAAATAAAAAATCCTACGTAGCTCCGTGAAGAAAAATATTTCAAAGCTATTGTTAAAATTTCAAGTCGATTGGTAAAGATTTGCTCGAGTTATGTCTTCGTCGAGTTGAAAAAAGTATTTCGAGAAAAACGCATTTAAAGTTTTAAGTACTGAGAAACCATACCTGAGTGGCGTTACCGCAGAATGAAAAATTTGGGCACTCGGACACTTTTGCCGTGTTCCATCATTTGGTATATTATTTTTAAGATCCTAAAGCACCTTTTAGGCGACAAAAATTTTTTTCGAAAAATTGAAAATTTTACTCTGATTTCCCCCCTTAATATGAAGAAATCTGCGACTGAGGCTCATCGAATGATCTCAAATACCTATGGTGAGGCCGCTATTAGTGAAAGAACGTGCCGAGAGTGGTTTCAACGCTTCAAAAACGGCGATTTTAACGTCGAAGACCAGCATGGCGGTGGAAGAAAGAAGGTTTTCGAAGATGCAGAATTGGAGGCATTACTTGATCAAGACTCGTGTCAAACGCAACAAGAATTGGCAGGATCATTGGAAGTGACGCAACAAGCCATTTCAAAACGCCTAAGAGTCATAGAAATGATTCAGAAACAAGGAAATTGGGTGCCGTACGAGTTAAAGCCGAGAGATGTTGAACGGCGTTTGTGTGTTTGTGAACAGCTGCTTGCAAGGCAAAGACGGAAGGGATTTCTGCATCGCATTGTCACTGGGGACGAAAAATGGGTTCACTACGATAATCCCAAGCGCAGAAAATCATGGGGATATCCCGGCCATGCTTTCCACCGTTGCTTTCCAAACCGAATATTCACGGTTCCAAGGTCATGCTCAGTATTTGGTGGGACCAGCTCGGCGTAGTGTATTATGAGTTGTTAAAACCGACTGAAACAATCACAGGCGATCGTTATCGAACGCAATTAATGCGTTTGAGCCGAGCATTCAAAAACAAACGTCCGCAATACAACGAGAGACATGATAAAGTGATTTTACAGCATGACAATGCTCGACCCCATGTTGCGAAAGTGGTCAAGACATACTTGGAAACTTTGAAATGGGAAGTCCTACCCCACCCGCCGTATTCTCCAGACGTTGCTCCCTCGGACTATCACTTGTTTCGATCAATGGCACACGGCCTGGCTGACCAGCACTTCCGGTCTTATGAAGAAGTAAAAAATTGGATCGATTCGTGGATCGATTCAAAAGATGACCAGTTTGTTCAACGCGGGATTCGTATGCTGCCCGAAAGATGGGAGAAAGAAGTGGCCAGCGATGGACAATACTTTAAATCATAAATGTATAACCAGTTTTTTACAATAAAGCCTCGAATTTCGGAAAAAAACGGCGGAAGCAAAATTGTGCACCCAATATGATGATGCCTTATTCCAACAAAGATCGCATTCTCTATATCGACAATTGCTATTCCTCTCTAAAGTTTCCAGAATTTTTGCACGAAAAAGAGACAAGATTATGTGGTACGATACAAAAAAAAAAGGATTACCGTATTGACGAGGGTGAATCAAATATAAACAGTGATTTCTTTTATACATTTATTGAATAATATTACACACAAGCCATATCATCAACATTTCTCAATGTAGTCTCCTGCGTTGTCTACACACTTTTGCCACCGTTTTGGAAGCTTGAATATTGCTTTTTCATAAAAAGTTTTAGGACGAGTTGTCAGCCAATTGCGCACTTGCTCCTCGACTTCTTCATTGCTTTTGAATCGTTTTCCTTCAAGTGATCCTTTTAGGGGTGCGAACAAGAAGTAGGGGGACAAGTTTGGACTATAAGGAGAGTGTTCGAGTGTTTTCCAGCCCATTTCTTCCAGTTCATCCCTTGTCAAAGCTGCGGTGTGCGGCCTAGCGCTGTCATATAGAAGGATGACCCCTCTAATGGGCATACCTCGTCTTTTGTTTCGGTAGGAGATTTTCGCTGATTGTAATAATAGTAGGCCGCATTCACTATTTGTTGATCGTGAAGAAAATCAATGAGTAAAGTTCCCTTTGTTTCAAAAGAAATTATTGCGAGCACTTTTCCGACTGAGAGGTGAGTTTTGGCCTTCACTGGACAGCCTTCATTCTTCCTTCGTCACTCCTTACTCGCTATTTTCGATTCGGTAGTATAATGGTGGACCCATGTCTCATCACATGTGACGATGCGCCTCAAAAATTCTCCCCTTCTTGTCGAAATCGATTCAGAAGTCTCTCAGTGATCTCCGATCTAACCTGTTTTTGATTCCTGGTTAACAACCTCGGAACCCATCGAACACTAATTTTTCAGAAGTCAAGATGATCAGTGATAATGGATTGAGCACTTCCATAGCTGATATCCACTCTTGACGAAATTTCTGAAACATTTAACCGCCGATCACATTTAATAAGCTCTCGAACGGCACGGATGTTGTCATCTGTAAGACTTGTCTTTGGACGTCGATCATGACTTTCGTTTTCAACACGTTCTCGCCCACCCTTAAATTCCCTGTCCCACGTATACACTCGATTCTGAGACAATGTACTGTCCCCAAACTGCGCCTTTGAACGAGTAAAAATTTCCGGCGGTTTAACACCTTCTTTGGTTAAAAATTTTATGATGACACGTTGCGCGACAGACGGATGTACCTCTTGCTCAGTCATGGCTGTACTGAGGACAGAACCAAGCATGACCGGTAACTAAGCTGGTTCCCCTACTCCTTATAAACGAACCAATAACCGCCATACTATATCATCTAGTTCGGAGATGCGTGCTAAGCAGAATATCTAAATTACCATTTATATTTGATTCACTCTCGTAAATATGAAATTTAGAAGAGAAGAATCTTAAATTACACATAATGTGATCTGGATGGCCGTAAAGTGGCAAGAAAATAAGGAAGTATACATGGTTAAATCAGCAAACGAATTCAAATATTCGAAGATGGGAAAAAGAAATTGGAAAACTGGAGAAGAAAAAACAAAACCATCATGCATGATTGATTACAATAAAAATATAGGAGAAATAGACGTGATTGATAAAACGATTATCATTGACCGAGACTGTCAGAAATTCAATGAAGTGGTACAAAAAGTTATTTCTTCATTTGCTTAATATGGTCCTTATAAATGCACATGCATGGTATAACATAAATAATACGAGATTGTCTTAGCCTGCATTGAGAATGAAAATAGTTGAAGAGATATTCCAATTGAAAGATGAGCTAAATGAAAGTAATGAAACGACTCATCCACGTCTTGTTAGAAAACATTTATTTGTTCTCTCAGAAAAAAGAAAGAGATACTCCTTGTGCCTTATGACAAATAGAAGAGCAGAATCAAAATTTCATTGCAGTAAAGCTCTGTTTCACTGTGTATTACTTCTTGTAAGCTTACGAGTCTTAAACAGTAATATCGAATTAAGCATTTTATAAATTATTATACTGGTAACAAGAAGGTAATCAGCGATATCTAAATCTCATATGCATAATTTTGAAGCGAAAAGGATAAAAATGGAAATTAACTGAAAAACGTAGCCACATTGAGTTCGCTATTATGAATTTCATTATTTTAATTGCAGAATCGTGATTTGACTTCGGAAATTCCTATAAATAAATTTTCAAACGATTTGAATGAAAAGAATTGACGTCAATCAGAAAGAGCCGCCATATTGTATTTTATTATACTGAGTGCGAAAATGCAACTAGCGACATCTAAAACTCTATGGTATAATTTTTAAGCAAAAGTGATAAATTGAAATCAACTGAAAAGCGTAGCCATCTTGTATCTGCCATTATGCATTTTGATATTTTTATTGCAGAATCATGATTGGAGACTTCAAGAACACTTACAAATGAATTTTTAAGCAATCCGAAGGAAAAAATTGGGTAGATTAAAAATTAATATTTTGACGCATATATGCGTTTTTCAGCCCTCTAAACGTTAATAAATTTGTAGATATTACGAACGAGAGAACATAAGAGCAGAATGAAAATTCGTTGCAGAGTGAGGAAAAACAAGCGTAGCCGTGCAACGGATACAATGCCGCATATCGGTGTATAGTTAAAAATAGTAAGCCCCGCCCATTTTTTATTCACAAGGCTTGCCTACTCGATCGCGAAGAAGTTTGATTGGCTATCAATTTTTTGTTAATTACATAGAAACTAATTAACTGATTTTAACGCAACAAGGCTTTTTATTTATAAAATATCTCCCTGCATCCAGTGTTATAAATATTTTAAGTGCCTAAAAGGATACGCTGTATAACTTCCTGAGATGGAGAAAAATTCATACATAAAAAACGCACAAAAACGTCACTGACGTCAAGCCGACAAATGCAGTCTCCTTAATTGCCGTCACTATTCTTTTTCTTATTTACAAGATAGCGTTTCTAACTACTATATTTCTGCACTATGCCCTCTAAAGTTTGGACCAGTGCGTGTTACTACTAGCATAAGTAACTTTTTTTTTCTTAGTTCTCAGATGGTTTACTGCCAGTAAGGCAAAACCGATGACCGTGCTGGCAGCTTCGACATTCGACCCCACTTTAGCAGACCCGATGTTCAAACTACTCTTGCACGTCCGTTTGTAAGTATTATTTAGGCCATTACAAGCACGCTTTACCCCGGTGAATGGTCCTCCTTTGGTTGCGTTCTAAGTGCTGTTTTAGAGAAGACTGTTTGTGCTTATAAATTCGGAATTTAACACGTTCACGCCGGGGCCAATTTTCACGTTTTTCGCTGTAAGGTGGCGCCGCCCGATGGTTCAGTATCGTGTGACCCACCGGTGATGCACGTCGCCAGATGGGACAGTCGAGCGTGACCCACCGATGGTGCACGCCAGCGTGAACGTGTTAAAGATCAATTCCCAACAGTAGGCAAATTTTTTATTTTTTAATTGTCAATAATATTTAAATTATTATTTTTTCTCTTAATAAAAATCATGATTAAATATAAGAAAATAAAATTATTAAATAAATAAATATGTAAATAATATACATTTGTATGTTAATTTATTTTTAAAAATATAACAAATTATCAGCATCATTTATGATACTTTTTATTCAAATATTAGATTTAAATAAAAATGTCATTTTCAATGTGAAAATAAAATTATTAAAATAACATTAATTACAATATAAATAAAAAAAAAATTTATTTGTAAAGTTTATTTATGTTTATGTTATTCAACAATTATGTTTGCTTCATAAAATTTTATTATTCAAAAATAATCATAATAAAATATTGTCACAATTACACAAAAATTTGTTCAAAATCTAAAAAATTTAAAGGTGAAACTAAGGAGCTTGACGCTCCTCTGATGCGCACTGAGACTAGTAAGCTCTCTTTCCAAGTACAAAGTTCGCATTTATGGAATTTCCTGCCTGCTCAATTACGAAATAACTTGTCTTTCAGTAAGTTTAACCCTTTCACCCCTGACTTTTTTAGAGTAACGCAATTTTCGTCACATTCTATATTGAGGGGTTTTCGGGGTCGCTGATTACGAATCCGATGTCAGATTTTTTAAATTCGAAATGGCGAATTCAATATGGCGAACGACTTATTTAAAAATTGATCCAAACGGCCTGAAATTTGACACTCGGAGGTTTTTGGGGTCGCAGATTACGAATCCGATGTCAGATTTTCAAAATTCAAAATGACGGATCAAATATGGCAGACGATCTATTTAAAAATTGGTCCAATTGGCCTAGAATTTCTTAATAGGGGGTTTTTGGGTTCGCAGATTACGAATCTAATATTAGTTTAAAGTGGTCATTTTCTGGAGTACAACTGAATTTTCGTCCACCATATTGGATCTGTCGCTTTTAATTTCAAAAAACTAACATTGGATTCGTAATCAGCGACCCCAAAAACCTTCAAGTAATAAGTTTTAGGCCAAATGAATGAATTTTTAAAAAATCGTCCACTATACTAAATCCGCCAATTTTAATTTTGAAAATCTGACATTGGATTCATAATCAGCGACCCCGAAAACCCCTGCGTAACAAGTTTCGGGCAAATTGGATCGGTTTTAAAAAAGTCGTCCGCCATATTAGATCCGCCATTTTTAATTTTAAAAATAATGAAAATCTGACATCGGATTCGTAATCAGCGACCCCAACAACCCCCGAGTATTCATTTTTATGCGCCCAACTCCACGTAATTCAATAATTGGCAATTTTTTTTTAAATTTCCGCCAAAAACATTCATTTGCTTATATAGTTATAACCACAAAATTGTTATTAATTTTTTGCACTATACATTTTTGTTGCAAAGTAGAATAAGTTTGTGGACCGTTGGCGTTTGGAAATAAAAAAATATTGATTTTTGACCAAGTTATGAACGTTTGAACGCAAAAGTGGTTTCGATCGAAACCACTGGGGCTGAAAGGGTTAAAAAAGCGGTCAAGAGACATTACCTCGAACTCAATAAGTCACGTATATTATATTATTTATTTATGTTAATTTATTTATTTATTTTATGTACATGCATGGATGTATTTAAAGGGTGAATAAGCAAAGTATGTCTGTATTTATTGTATGAATAGGTGTTCTATATTGTGACTATATCTATTTTATTGTACTATGTTTATTGTATTATATTTAATTTTATTCAATTTTATTAAATTTTATTTTATTGTTATTTATTTACAGTCTGTCAAGTAAGAGCGTGGTCGTGTTAATTTATAAAAAAATTTATTTGATGAAACTTTCATATTTATATATACATTGTACACATTACAAACAATGATGCAATTCGGTCAATAATGTGTCGAGTCACCACCGGCGTCGATAATTGCCTGGCATCTCCGAGGCATGCTTTCTACTAATTTGACGGCGTATTCTAGTGACAAGGATCTCCAGATCCGACGAATTTCGTAAGACAACTGCTTCAAAGTGTATGTGCGTCTTCCACGAAGCTTCCGTTTAATATATGCCCACACATTTTCAATAGGGTTTGCATCGGGCGACTGCGACGGCCAATCCAATGTAACGATGCCAGATTGAGTATTTCACTGAGTACAGAGCTTGCTACGGTGTTTAGGATCGTTGTCCTCCTGCAGAATCCAATCTTCATTTTTTGTGATGAACCATCGTTTGGCAGATGGCAGTAAAGCCTTTTTGTAGATTTTTATCATTTTCTCGGCATTTAGGTTGTCAGTAAAGAGGCGCAAAGTGCCGAATCCCTGCTTTGAGAAGCAGCCCCAAAGATGCACCTTTATTCCATGTTTTACGGTCCGCTGAACAAGCCTATTAGTGGAAGTTGACCAGGCTCGCGTGAGGACAGAACGTGCCCATATAGAACATTCATCAGTAAAAATGACATTTTCAAAATCTCTATCAATATTCTCATGCGCCCAAGCGAGTCGCTTTGTCACATGTTTTTTAGTCAACAGAGGCTTCTTCATTGTGTTGCGCCATTTCAGATGATGAGTACGAAGATGGGTTCAGATAGTTTCGTAGGATATATCTAAACCTTTTGCCGTTAATTTTGCTTGTCCTTGCCGCAGTGTTAAAGCAGGATTTCGCGAAAACAGATTCACTATTCTTTTTTCATCTTTTTTGTTCACTTTTCCTATCGAGCCACGTTCTGGTGAATCATCGACATTTTTAGCCACTTTATATCGCTGTATCCACTTCTGTACAAATGCCTTCGACTTTCTCATATATTTAGCAGCCGCTGATTGCGACATTTTGGGACCTTTCGGGTGGATGCAAAGGAACACAGCCTCGTAGCGCGACGCGTACTTAGCACTCATGGCGTTTAACGTGATTTTCTTTCAAAAGATCAACGACAACTGAATCTTTGTTGACAATGCATCAAGGACAAAGCTTCCCTCTATCGGCTCGCGAAGGAATTAGAGCGAAATCTTTCATTACCTGTCGGTGAAGTCGACCACGCTCTTACTTGACAGACTGTAATGCATTTTATTTTATTGCATTAAATTTATTCATATTTTTAATTTTATATAATCTCTTCCTCTTTCTCTCTCCCTCTCCCCCCTCCCCTCTTTCTCCCTCTCCCCCTTTCTCTCTCTCTTGCTTCCTTGCTTATGAGAATTAAGTTTTATTGGTCTATCTATCAATCTCTCCCTCATAATTATGAACTTATCAGGACCTTGAATAAGTTCTCACTTTTTTTTTACAAAATAAAAGCTTCATTTAAAATATAAGGCACAGAACCATTTCACTCAAAGTATTGCCTATCACTAGAGATCATTTCCTCCCATCTTTTTGACAGTATATGAATTCCGCGTCGGAAAAACAATATGTCTTTTGAGGCTATCCAAGAATCGATCCATTCTTTAGTATCTTCGTAAGAATGAAAGCACTGCTCAGCCAGACCATGTGCCATCGAACGGAATAGATGAAAATCGGAAGGGGCTATGTCAGGTGAATATGGCGGGTGGGGTAGAACTTCCCATTAAAGCGTTTCCAGGTAGATTTTCACTGGTTTTGCAGCATGAGGCCGAGCGTTCTCATACAACAAAATCATTTTGTCGTGTCTGCTCGTATAGCGGCCGTCTTTTTTTTTTTAGAGCTCGACTCAACTCACCTTATAATAAATGAAACCCTGCTGATCCCACCAAATGCAGGGAAGAAGCTTTGAACCATGGATATTTGATTTTTCGGACGATGTTGATGCACGGCTGGGCTTACCCCACGATTTTCTACGCTTTGGATTATTGTAGTGTATCCACTTTTCATCGCCAGTCACAATACAGTGTAAAAAATCTTTTCTATTCTGCCGTTGAAGCAGTAGTTCACACGTGAGAAAACGCCGTTCGACGTCTCTCGACTTCAATTCTTACGGCACCTAATGTCCTTGCTTTTGGATTGTTTCTAACACTCCTAAACGTTTTGAAACTGTTGATTCATCTACTTGTAATATTTTTCCAAGTTCTGTTAGCGTCTGACATCGGTCTTGATTAACTAACTCCAATTCTTCGTCTTTTTTTCTTTGAAAGAAAGAAAAGAAAATTTCTTCTCTGAAAGTTTTTTCGATGCGCCCGAACGTTCTTTATCTTTCAAAATCATTATTTCTAAAGCGTCGAAACCAGTCTCTGTATGTCGTATCCAGCAGAGCATTGTCACTGTAAGTCTTAACAAGAATTCTGTGAGCTTCAGCTGAAAATTTCTTTTGAATAACATATGGCAATAAAATTTCCCGCAAATGCACTTTATTTGGCACAAAAGTAGACATTTTTAAAAACAATAAAGAATTACTTTGTTTATACTAAAGTGAACTATCATACATTGAAATTTAAGGTTGGATATAGTACATCCTTGCATGTACGTCACCAATCGAAATTCCATGCACGGAGTACTGCCACTGCCATCTTTGAAGAAATAGCGAGAACTTATTGAAGGTTCTAATATTCAATTGTATTTTATTGTTTCTCAAGGAATTCGAATTATATATAAATTCAACTGATAGATATTAGCTAGATTTTTTTGTTTCATTTGTAATTTAAACTAATTTCTAATGTCTCTTTCATTCTAATAACTTTCTAATCTATATAGTACTCTTATAATGATCTATGTATTATATCAGTTTAAAGATGGACTACAATATGACAAGTGCAATATTTTTTTATTTTTTAAGTATAGCATGTATGTTTCTTTTTATGTACGAATATTTCACAAATAAATACCGAACTGTTCATTTACCTATCCCTCAATTTGAAATATATACTTTTCGAAAATATATATACGCAGCAGTACCCATATAATTGATTTGCGTTTAACTCTTAAATGTCCCAGGTTCTGTAATGAACGATCTCCCGATCATTATTTAAATTATTAATAACATCTCAATTAAAAACATTGTCAAACGCTAATATACAACGCAGCATAATAACAAGGTAAACTGCGTCATAAAAGCCAAATGGTACGCACCCAACACACACACACACACACACACACACACACACACACACACACACACACGCGCGCGCGCGCACGCACGCACGCACACAGATCTAACAAGGAAACCATCTCAATCCGGCCGAGCCGATTTCAATGATTTTTTGATGTACTATTGATTTTTTTTTTATCTGCACAAAAACACTTCTAAGGGGTGAAAAACACTTAAAGTTTACCCCAAAAACAGTTTATTTCCAATATCTCAGAAACTACTTGAAATTTTGGAATAAAATCGACGTCAAAAATTTTTTCATAAAAAGACGCTTCTACTGACATAACTTTCATACCGAAAGGTTGCAACCTCCTTTTATTATAGCGGTAAATGTGCTATTTTTCTTACTTCTTTTCGATGCAAAATTTATTAACTGTTTGACTGCTACGCGGCGCAAAAGCGCTGCGTTCATTTGTCTCGAAAACCGCAACGCAGTGCTTTTGCGCTGCAAGTTTCAGTGTGTCTTTGTGGCTCCGTGAGAGTGAACGTAGGAAAAAAACAATTTAATGTTGATTTTTTCTTATTCACAATCACAATTAATATTGTTTCTTTATAATACGAAAAGAATTATTAAAATTGATTGATATTTGTCTAAATGAGAGTGTTTTATTTGACAACATCAAGTCAAAATATGTCCCGCAGCTTTTGTGCGTTTTTGCAAGAATTGTTTAGCAGTCAAACGGTTAAACTAGCTCGATTGTGTTTAAAATGACTGATAAAAAGAAAATAAAAAAATTAATTTGACGTATTTTGGGATTTTTAAAGAAAAAATTTTTTCAAGTGTGTTTTACTTAGAAACCACCCCTGCCAAACCGCAAGTTGGCTAACCCACCCAACTCTGCGAACAGCGATTTCGCTTGCTTGATTTATCTTGAACTAATTGAGTCGCACACTATAAGCTGGCCAACCCACCCAACCACCTACCCCCTAACCAACCTAAACCCTAGGAACCAGCTTTGCGAAACCACAAGCAGGCTAATCCACCTAACCATGGGAACAGCGAGTTTAATGGTGTATTTTTTCTTAAGATAATTAAATCTTACACCAATAGTGAGCCAACTCACCTAACCACCCGATTAGCTATATTATTATTCGGGTGTCGTTAAAACGCTAAATAATAAGCCAATATTCTATCGTAAAATCAAGTGTAGAATTTCTAGCGGTTAGGTGTTAATAAGTTAGGTGGGTTAGCCTACTTGTGGTTCAGCAGACGTGGTTTCTAGGGGTTATGTGGATTACAGGATAGGTGTATAAACAAAATATAAAAAAGAGTTTACAAATAATATTCTTCATTTTGGAAAAGCTATATTTTTCTTCGATATTTTGATTGTTTAAGTTAGATATGGTCTTAAAAATGAAGAAAAAACGTTTTTGAAAGTAAAAGTAAAAAGTTAAATTTACGTACTTTAGGAATTTACGTCAAATAACTTCTATAATACTGTTTTCTAATATATCAATACTTTCATTAAAAGAATAAATAAGAAAAATATATATGTAATTTTATTTCAAAGAAAAATTTGTTAAATTTTCAATTTGAAATATATTATTTTTGACAGTCTTGGCAATAATGGTAATCTTCATAGAAACAATTGAAAAATAAGGATTTTTTACACCAGCCACATCATAAAATCGCAATATTGACACATCATTTTATTTCGCAATGAGTATTGGGAGAATCTCCGAAACTGAAGTCTACGGGATTAACACTAAAAAAAAAGGGTGATAGGAGTTTTGCCGTAGCAAATATAAGTGATTGTATGGTATAACTGTGTGTTGTTGATAAAACTGATTGTACCTTACATTGCACTTGCTCTTCTTTTTCCGTAGCTAGTGTTCTTCCAGAGTGATTTTCTAATTGAAAACCACCTGATTCTGAAGCATATAAATTTTCAAGTCTAATTGTTGATATATAGAGTGATTCATTATGAGGTTTGGTTTTTAATCTCAAATAAAAGGCATAAAGTTGAATTTTGTTGTAAAAATTTTATTGTGAGTCAAAAGAACAATCTATGACATTTACTTCTTAAAGATTATCTCATTTAAATGTTGAACGCGACTACGCCGTAAATGGTCCATCCTGAGAGACCAATTTTGGACGACGCGTACCAGCATAGTGACCGGTATCTCGCGAATGACACAAGTAATGTTGGCTTGCAAAGCGTCGATTGAAGCTGACTTATCCCTGAAGACAAGAGACTAGGCCTGATCTAAGCGGCCAATTTACTGGTCCAAAACGTGAAATCAAGCTCTCACCAAAATGATTTCTCAATAAGTCCATTGTTTCTCTCGCTGTATGCAAAGTAGCGCCGTCTTGTTGAAACCAAAGTTCACCGATACCACGGGCTTCAATTTCAGGTAGCAAAAAATCCGTTATCATGGTGCGATAGCGGTCGCCATTGACGGTTACGTTCTGACCGGACTCATTTTGAAAGAAATATGGACCGATGATTCCACCTGCCCATAAACCACACCAAACTGTGCATTTCTGTGGCTTTAGTGGTAGCTGTTGAAGCTCTTCAGGTTGTTCATCAGCCCAAATACGGCAATTCTGCTAATTGACGTATCCATTGAGCCAAAAATGCGCCTCATCACTGAACAAAATTTCGCGATAAATCAGCGGATTTCCATTGAGCTGATTCAGTGCCCATTCACCAAAAACACGACGCAAACCTAAGTCGCCCGGATTCAATTCTTGCACGAGTTGAAGTTTGTATGCCTTAAATCCAAGATCTTTACGTAAAATACGCCAAGTTGTTGCGTACGATAAACCAAGCTGTTGAGAACGACGCCGAATCGATTCGTCATGGTCTTCAGCCACGCTCTCAGCTACAGCCGCTATATTCTCTTCACTACGTGCTGGATGTGGTCTAATCGGTCGAGTATCATCCAATAATGTATGCTGGGTTTCAAATTTGCGGATGATATTGGTTATAGTCGTTTCGGTAGGTCGACGATGCACACCATAAGTTTCTTTAAGAGCACGAAAAACATTTCTCACAGAACGCTGGAGACGTTGTTGCGGTGTAAATCTTTCCATGATGATTTGTCAAACAATACTGAATAAAAATTACATTACAGTTTGACAGGAGTCACGCGTGATCTGTAAAAAAAAAGCCTATTGAAAATCAAACCTCATAATGAATCACCCTTTACATCATTTTACATCAGCTACATATTTATTAGCTTTAGATTCAAGTTATAATCCATTCTCCAAGATTATTTTAGTAATAAACTTATTTATTTTTCTAGATACTATTCGATGAGCTTTTTTAAACTTTAATAGCCAATTTTCAGAAGTCTTGAATCTAAAATCTTCAGAGCTAATTAGTTCTTGAGCTTGCAAAGCCCATCGACGTATATCACGATCATGAATAATTAAACCTGCTTGAACAGAAGCATTAAAATTATCTAATATATATTAATAAACTCTCGCAATCGTTTTCCTGTATGTACCACCCTTATTTATTGTATGATCACAACGTTTTAACTGACTAATTAATGTAACTTCCCTGTATTTACTACGTACACTTTCTAAACTTAAATTTTTTACCCCTTATCCAATATTCGACAGCTCTTTTTTTATAATCAAAATCTACTTCTATATCATATGTACAGAGATCTGTTGGTGCTTCGGAAGCATGAGGCATGTCATGCACTTCTTGATCTTCAACAATTTTTCATCATGATCTTTATATTCTTCTTGAAAATCCAATGTGTTCTCAGCCATCATACCTATGTTGTAAAATTCATTTGTAGAATATATTAACATTTGTCTAATTTTTCCAAATAACTCAATTATTTTATAATTTGTCACACTATCTTGTAATTGTAAAGTTTGAAAGTACGCTAATAATTTATGATATTTAATATTGATCCTCGTCGTTAAATCTCAAGAAACAAACGAAACGATTCAATGTTTTGCAAAAACTGACTTTATTCATAAGTATAAATTCACTTGAGACTATATTATTATATAGTCTCTATATATATTAACTCTCTTTATAAATTAATTCTCTATATTTCTTACTGGTAAGATTAGTGTGAAGAAAAACGTATAAAAATAATGTCGCTAAGTTTCGACGTACAGTCAAGTACAAAAATAATTTCGCTACGTATACTTATACATTCACGTATAAAAATAAAATTAATTTACAAAACTCTACGCGTAAATAATTAGTAAAAGATTTTGAAAAAAAATTACGTATATTAATCTTGTATTTATTATATTATTTCCGTATAGAATTTTATAAGTTAATTCTACAAGGCTGAAATTTTTTTAAAACATCCTACGAATTGTTTCTTTTATATTTATTAATATATGCAGTTTTATAATTTTATTTTAAATATATAACTGAATTATTATTATATTACAAATTCTATGCATAATCGTACTTTTTTAATTTTTATGTACATACGAGGTGTGGCAGAAAAGTAATGAGACTGATTTTTTATTTACCAAAGTTTTTATTTTCTTTAAACATCTATGTTATCTCCTTGAAAGTAGTTACCTAGGGCAGCTACATACTGATGGAGACGTCGTTCGCACTTTTGATAGCAGCGCTGGAAGTCTTCAACCGGTATGGTCTTCAGCATGTCCGTTATACTCTTTTGGATGTTTTCTAAAGTCCCGAATGACGTCCTTTAAGGAGATTTTTAAGTTTAGGAAAAAGGAAAAAGACATAGAATAAATTCTTTGTGGACTATTCCCCTTTTGTCAAAAAATACAAATCAGCATTGATTTGATCTTCGATTTGCTCATCCGAGCTCTCTTTGGTCGAGGAAAGCTCGCAGTATGCCACTCCTCACTTTGCCTCTTGGTTTCGGGATCGTATTCAAAAATCCATCACCTGTGATCACACGACTAAAGAAATCTTGCTCATTGGCAATTCTGTCAAAAACATAAGGAAACTTGTTTTTTCGATTGTTTTTCTGCTCAATTGTGCGGTTTTTCGGCACCATTTTGACACAGACCTTTCGCATGTGCGAATGTTTAGTCAAAATTTAATGAACGGTAAATCTGTTCAAATTTAATTGTTCACTTATCATTTTTAATGTTAAACGACGGTTTGGTATCACAAGAGTGTTCACACGTTCGATGTTTTCGTCGGTTTTTGAAGTTGAAGGCCTCCCTAAACGGTGTTTATCTCCAACGTGTTCTCTGCCTTTTAAAAATGATTCGTACCAGCAAAAATCTTGAGCTCAGAATAAAGAATGTTCCCTATAGGCCTTTTTTAACTTTTCAAACGTCACACTTGCCGATTCTCCAAGCTTAACACAAATTTTAATGGCACGACGTTGCTCCGAATTCCGATGTTCCATTTTGTATGACGCACAACCAAAATATAGCTTTACTAATAGCAGTCACAAAAATAACGTAGTTAACGGAAGGAGTTGAAACTCGCACTGAGCCATGGGAGGGTACTGATAAACGTGCAAACGATCTGGCAAGGCTGCGCTGTTACCAGATCGCTTGCAGTTTTGCTAGTCTCATTACTTTTCTGCCACACCTCGTATAGATAAAGCTTTTTATAATTTAATCAGTGTGTCAAAAATGAAAATATAATTAAATATTTAAAATCCAACTATAAAATTCTAAACAAACATAAATATAATAGAATTATTGTGTAAGACAGAAAATATTTTTAATATTTATTTCGGGAGTACAAATTAATTCGGTCCGTTTTCAAAAGATGGCTCTGGCTATTATGAATATTTAATAGTAACAGCTGAAGTCGGTAGTTCCAGAGATATTAAGCATCTGTCGATAATATTGAGTTTATACCGCTTCGAGTTTCATAAAAAAATTTTGTTTTCAACTGTGTTAAATATATCCAATTTTGTATTAACCAAGCAGCATTTACGGGAGGTTTTAGTTTTCTGTTTTAATTGGAAGAAAAGTGCAGCTAAAGCGTATTAAATACTTGTGGAAGTTTATGGTGACAATGCTCAAACTGATAAATCTTGTAGGGAATGGTTTCGACGTTTTAAGAATGGAAATTACAGTGTCGAAGACAAGCCTCGCTCTGGACAGCTAAAAAATTCGAAGACAGGAACTTGGAGGCATTGCTCGATGAAGATCCGAGTCAAACGCAAGAGGAGCTTGCAGAATCATTGGAAGTGACTCAACAAGCAGTTTCTGTACGATTGAAATCCATTTAGCATGTCATGCACTTCTTGGGAATGATTCAAAAGCAAGACAGTTGGGTGCCTTATGAACTGAAACCGAAAGACCATTGACAGGCGATTTTTCTGTTGCGAGCAGCTGATTCAAAGGCAACAAAAAAAGGGTTTTTTACAAAGAATTGTTACTGGGGATAAAAAATGGATATTCTATGATAACCCCAAGAAGAAAAAATACTACGCTATGCCCGGTCAATCGTTGCCATCGACCTCAACATCAATACCAAAGCCGAATATTCATGGTTAGAAGATTATGTTGTGTATCTGGTGGGACCAAAAGGGTGTTGTGTACTATGAGCTGCTACAACCTGGCGATACCATAACGGCCGATCGGTATAGGCTGCAATTGATTCGTTTGAGCCATGCATTACGAGAAAAACGGTCGGAATACAAGGAAAGACATGACAAAGTTATTTTTCTGCATGACAGCGCTCGGCCTCATGTCACAAAAGTCGTGAAAAAATATTTGGAAACACTCAAGTGGGATATTTTGCCGCACCCACCGTATTCTTCGGACATTGCTCCTTCTGATTACTGGTTATTCCGAGGGATGCAGCACGATCTGGCAGGCCATCGGTTCACTTCTTTCGCAGAAATCGAAAATTGGCTCCTAACTTGGATCACCTCAAAAGACGAGACATTTTTTCGAGATGGAATTCGAAAATTGCCTGAGAGGTGGGAAAAAGTAGTAACTAACGATGGACGATACTTTAATTAATCTTTTAATACTTTTTATTTTGAAATAAATGCATTTTTGACCGCAAAAAAGCGGACCGAATTAATTTGTACTCCCAATATATATATATATATATATATATATATATATATATATATATATATATATATATATATATATATATATATAGCTTTTAATGTACTTTATACATATATATATATATATATATATATATATATATATGTATAAAGTACATTAAAAGCTTTTGTGATTCATCAATAGTCGAGCGCGCAGCTGTTACTACCTGCCAACTATCATGAGCTGGAGACGGCTCCGTTCGAACTTCTATATTTTCGTAAATAACAGTCGATTTTTTCTGAAATTTTCACAGAATATTTTTAAAATGCGCTACTTTTAGAAAATGCAAAAAAAATCGATGTTTACAAAATCCTAAGTGTATCTCTCCCCTCAAGGAAGCTATGAGATGAAAAAGGCAATACAATGATATAGCGGAAATCTTATACATACGATCGACCACGACCCTTGAAGATTGCCGATTAAAATGGTAGAAATGGAAAAAAAGAATAAGAAAAACAAAGATTTCTACACTCTATTATTGTTGTATATAAGAAACGTTTTCAACCAATTACAAGCTGATCCTTGATAAGTCAAGGAAGAAGAACACCCCGATATCCATCCTAGGCTAGTAGTTAACTACCAGTAAAATCAAGTAGTCAAGTATTGATCAAAGAAGAGAAAAGAAACTGCAAAAGAACTGCTGCAAATAATAATACAATCACTCTATGGAGAACACCTAAATTAACCTATGAAGTACAAGTACCTAGAAAGCGAGTCATTAAATCCTTAAACTGGTAAAAAATAGCAGCAATTACAACAGTGCTGCCAAAAAGGGCACTCTGAATAGTATGCTTATTTCTTATAAGACTGAGTCCTTTAAGCATGAGAAAATATGAAATAAAGCTAATGATAAAGCAAAAAAACAGGAGAGAAGCTGTTCACTAAATGTCAAGTTACATGGGACGTAACGTTGATAGGTCGTTGAATACGAGATCCAATTTCTAACATCAGGAAATGAGTATCCAGGAGCCATGGAAGACTAGATTAGTATTTAACACAAACGTGAACTGGCCTTGATTGCTTTGGCAACTTTCAATTTTCGATTCAATTGGAAGGGCGTTAATGCTTAATGTAATTATTAAAAAATTGAAAATGCAAAGAAAATGAGAAATAGTGAGATAGACTGAGAGAGAGGGAGATAGACAGCAAGAGAGATTGACTATTATTTATTATTACCTCTAGGTCTAATGTATTAATAACATTAATAAATTCAAACAGTAACACGGGTATTTAGGGTTTTAAAATTGGATTGGAGATGTCATCAAGATCGACACCTTTCGATATTTGAGATTTGAGAATTTATAAGACAGTTACAAGGCTTGCTGGCATAATAGTAAATTTATTTGTCGAAGGGTAGCGTAAGACCTCTTGAAGAGATTGAAGTGATAACTCTAAATTCAGCGAGGCAAAGATATCTAATTAGCCAAATAGAAATATTTTTAAGAAGCTGAAAATGTAAAAAGATCAATAGAGTTTAACTGCTTCTCGACAAAAGGCCAAGCTGATTAAGATCGTGATGAAATTTCTCATTTCTCTAAGATCGACACAAATAAATTCATTTGTTGCATAGTCAAGCAAATTTGAAATTTTGCCACGTAGTATTATACTTTTCTAACCGAAGTAAACGAAGGTGACGGCGGCAAAGCTAAGCACTTACTAAAAAGCTAGTTAGCGGAGGCGAGACTTTATTGAGAGCTAAGTCACTTGATACAGCAGTCAAAGGCAATGTTAAGGTAGACATTAGGTAATACATTCATTTAATAGAATTTACTTGCTGCAGATATGCGAAACGTGTTCTTTCAAACTTAGTTTGGCATCGAAATAAACACTAAGATTACGTACAGATTGCTCAAATGGGACCACCGTGTTATTTATATTAACTCCCTTAATAGGTATGTCAGAAAGTTTATCAATGTAAAAGTAGGAGTCCAAGATTTTGGCGTTAATTTTATTAACATTAATTTGAAGATAATTTGCATCAACCCATTAAGAAACTAGCTTGAGATACCTCCCAAGAAGATTAGTATATTCCTGAAGATTGGAAAAGGGGAATTGTACGTAGAACTGAAGATCATCCGCATAGATTAAGTGTCGTACAGCTGAGTCAAATAAACTGGAAACGTCATTAATGTAGATAAGAAATAGTAAAGGTCCTAGTACTGACCCTTGACGAACACCAGTGTTATACTTGACAAAAAACGAAGAATTGCTATTACGATCTAGTACCGCCTGCTTTCTACCTGAGAGGCGTTCTAGGACTTTGGATAAATACGACAGAAATGCAATCGTCTGAATATCACCGATAACATTAGGAGAGAGAATTTTATTAACACTAGATTGCCAGGGCAAGTCAATTTGACTCATTTGTGATTTTGAAAATTTGCGGAAAATATATTTTAAAAACAAAATTTATAAGTAAAATATGTTTTGAATAAAGTTTCTTTAAAATAGAATTGTATTTAAAAAGTTAACATATATATTCTGTTTTAAAATATATTTTCAGCAGATTTTTAAAATCATAAATAAGTCAAATTGACTTGCTCCGGCAATCTAGTGTTAATGATTGCTATCTGATAATAATAATTGCTACCTTCGGAGCAAGGCAGGTTAGACTCTCGCAAGAAGAATAAACAGCAAAGCCAAGAGCCAATCATTGAAAATACAGAAACAATGAGGGATTGTGCAATCCAATCATAGACACAAACTTGCAAAAAAGAGTAGTGTACCGCGCTTCTCACGTCATCGATGGTAATTGAACAAAAAACAATAATCAAAAAGAGGTTTGTAGCACATGCCAATTGCAAGAAAATCTAAATAGGTGTTAACAGGGTGTACTTCAGGGTCGAAAGGCACGCTAAAAAAAAATCATTTAATTCTTCTGCAAAGAAGGAGTAACAAAACGTGGTAGAAGTAGAAAAAATTCCAAAATAACATAATTCCTTCCATCGATGGCGTAGTTCAGTAACACGGGTTGTCACGAGCTATTCTGTGCCGAAGGTCGGAAGGCAGTCTAGTGCGTTTGTGACGTCTGTACAGTCTGTCTCTGTTACGGCAAAGTTCAAGAAGGGCAAAAGTGAGACATAGCCTACGAGTTCTCTTCTGACTGACTGTCTTAAGAGATATGAATAAAGAGGTAGCATGATTAAGATGCTATTAAAGACGCTGCAGACGCCTATCCAAAAAAGAATCATCGGCACAGGTGGGGCAATCTAGAGAGTGAAAATAATGCAGAAGAACTGAAGTACTGATGAAATTGTAGTCGCGGTAAGTAAAATTTTAAAGAGATGGGTATGAGAGGAAGCATTTGACGTTGCAGTAATGGAGTCATGTCAGTCAGTTTGAGGAATCGGACTTCTAGAGTTACCCTGCTAAAAGTATTCAATTTAATTCTTTGCTTATCGAAATGAACAACGAGAAAGTGTACGCGGGGAAAAAGGGTACGAAACGGAGCTATCCGACGAAGAGTCGATCGAAAATTTCGAATCGAAAACCTCCGAACCGTTATAGCTCTGAAAATAGTTCTGCAGAGAATGTGAGCACGTCGGCGAAAAAGTTAAAATCGTCGAACGATTTGGAGGTCGGTGTTACTAACGATTTTGGTTATCGTATAGTACACCTCTTCCATGCATTGAACATTATATCGACGTTAATGAAGTGCAAAGTGTGTGATCGCGATATAAAATTTACTGAAAAAAGTTTGCGCGGACTCGGATTCAAAATCGAGGTCGATTGCGGCCATTGTAAAAAAGTGCAAATCAATTCGTGTCCTATGATTGACAATGCATACGAAAGCTACAACAAATCAGTTTGGGCAATGGCCCCCAAGTGTCAGTCCGGGAGCAAAAGAATCGTCGATATTGCCGCTGATATCGCGGTATTATTATTCAACGATGGCCTCAGAAGCCTCATGAAAGTTATGGAGACATTGAGGGTAACCATCGGCCCAAATTGTTTCAATTATTGCGTTGAAACCGACGCAGCGCGGATCGAGCAGGCGGAGCGCTCGCTCACGGATGCTGCAAAAGAGGCAAGAAGGGCCTCTACAAGAAAAGATGCTGGGGACCTTGATTTGCTTCTTGAAAGCCAGCTATATGGTGCCGGAATCGCTGATTAAAGGTAAAAATTTTTTTTTCCAATTTATCACATAAATTAACAAACTTCAAACTTTGAACGCGTTTTTCTCAAAACCACTTTTTTGGGTGCGGCACGCAGCATAACTCGAGCAATTTTTATTCAATCGACTTCAAATTTGGACTGCATCAATAAAACTAGATTATCTAAAGAAGTACATAGGATTTTTTTGATATCTCAATAAAAAAAAAAGTTATAGCCTTTTTTCGACGAAAATTTAGCTCGAAAATCGACCTTAAATTTCAAAAGCGTGCCTATATTTTAAAAACCAATATTTTTTCAATTTCCTATGTACTTCTCTTCAAAATATCATATTATTAACGAAAACACTCGGTATTTTTTTTCAGATCGACTTTGAAGACAGTTCTGCTGCGTGCCGCGAATCGCTGCAGAGGCAACAGCACCTGACGCAGGAGCTTCCCCAGCGCCACCATAGGGCGTAAAAATTAAAAAAAAATTTTTTATGTATCTTTAATAAACAAGAAACAAAACAAAACAAAAATTTGGAATATGTCTTTTTTTCCCCACAAAAAAAAAAAAAATTCTTGAAAAACGGCAAAAAAAACCAGGGGGTCACAGTGGTGTTGTCCCTTAAATATTTTTAGCAGAGTAGCCAAGAACAGTATCATTTGAATCTATCAAGCAGAGGTTGAGCCAAGTATTCGTCGAAGAAGTATAATGGGTACTATCGTATGGTACAGACAAGAGAAAATAGTCGTCGATGAAAGCTCTCAAGAAATAAGCTTGATCAGTGTTGGATAATTGGTCTGCATTAAAGTCTCTAAATATGATTTTGGTGCTGTAATCATGCATCACAGTGGATAATGTACGGATAAAATCAGTATCAGTTATGAACGCAGCATGCGCTGGCCTATATATAACACAAATAAACATACAATGAATGGATCGTAAAGTGAGAAAAACAGATATTCAGATAAGGTAGGTTTACCACTCCAGACATGCGTAGAAGAGCATAGTACAGTATTCGTTAAGAAGTTATGTAAGAATGGAGTAGCACCGCTTCCTCTTGTGTT
>CATLJJ010000001.1:0-18015 GCA_949987625.1 Chalcis sispes | reverse complement strand
TCTCTCTCTCTCTCTCTCTCTCTCACTCTCACTCTCTCTCTTTCTCTCTCTCTCTCTCTCTCTCTCACTCTTTGCATTTCTCTGCTATTCAATTTTTCAACCACGTATGGGACGAATACCATCACGCGATGTATTTGTACGCGACACGCGCGCGCCTACAATTATATGTATGGAGAGAAAGTCCACACGGCTACTGATTTTCTGATGATGCTCGCGCTTGCGTCGATAAGTTATTCGACGAGTAAGTAACTATCTATCTTTCTTTATCCCATGTACATCTCGTATTATATGTACTTCGAGAGAATGCGAGCTCGGTTAACGATCGACGGGGAATGTTGATATAATGAAAATTTTCAATCCCGCAGTTTGGATTTTAATTTTTGATGTTTATTTTGTTGTTGCATCAAATTAAATATTAAATTTTTCAATGAAATATTATGTATCTAAAAATTATATGAATTCACAAAAATAATACTTGGTATAAGTAATCCCGACATTGACTTCATTTTTTTATAAATTACCTAAAAAGTTTTAAACCTTCTCTAGTTTCTTGAATTTGAAAAAAAAAGTGATTCATATTAAAGCAATTCTTAAAATAATAAACAGTAAGTTTTATTTTAAAGTTTATAGACGAATATCTTTACGATCTATTTAGTTTTATATTCTCGAAGTTAATCAATCATGAATCTAATTTAGACTCAAAAATTTACCTAGTGCGGTCTTAAAGCTATATTCTTTAAAATCAATAATAATAATAATAATAATATATATAAAGTTATCTGTATAAAAATACTACTAATATGTACTAATATGTAATATTTAAAACATTAAATAAAAATTATAAAGACAGATGGGCTTAAAAAAATAATTAAAATAATCAAAGTTGTATTTACGTTGTTAAAAGCTTTACAAAAAATTTTTCAAATATTTAATTTATATGATATTCCTATTAATATATAAAAGTAATTAAATTTTAAATATGTTTTTGCGTCCAATATTTGCATACATTAATTTGATAATATTTTAGTACAATATCCAAAACATGTTCAGTATTTCGTTTAAAATAATTTATGTGATATTTGCTAATATACTTCATCATTAGTATCATCTTCAACATTCCAACGGAAAATAAACAACTTACTTCGATCGACGATGAACGAACGTAAAATTTGCTTTGTTTAATGTTTTCATACTTGTTTAATCAATGGCATTAAATAAAGTAAATTGAATACTTTTTATTTAATTTTAATTAAAAAAAAAAAAAAAATCACCACTTTTCCGTATCGGCGTACAATTATTTCAAAATGAAAACAGATGAAGTGAAAATGGCAGATTTCGAATAAATAAATACGACTTATCAAATTCGAAATGAATTCACGCAAAATTTCACGTACCTCGCATTTGAAAAAACCGACGAGACATTGCTAGTAATCCCGACGCCGTCAAAAAGAAAAAGAAAGAAAGAGGTGGAAAGAGACAAGGATTTGAGCGTCACGTCTTAGCTTCCGAGTACTTCGCGTTCGCTTAGAATATAAGAGAGAGAGAGAGAGACAGAGAAAGAGAGAGAGAGAGAGAGACAGAGAGACAACAGAGAGAGAAGGTTATAACACGATGTGAGCAAATGAGGTTCACGTCTTTATCTATGTAGTTCGCTCGCTTCTCTGTCCCTTGTTATCCCTTGTGTACGCGCGTAGTCGTTGGCGTAATAGGAGGACAATAACAACGTGCGAAACAATAGAGTAGACGTGAATAAACAATGTTTCTGTAAGCGAAAGTTCGAGTGATTCGCAATGATTATATATATATATATATATATATATATATATATATATATATATATATATCTTTTATATATATATATATATATATATCTTTTATTCAAAAACAAATGTCATTAAATTTTGATTAATTTTTTATTTGTAATTATCGATGACCCAAATTTTACGCTCAATCATTGCACGATTAATCGATTGAAAAATAAATTATAAACAAAACACGTCGTTTAAAACATTTTTCACTTTTTAAAACATTTACAACAATATTTACTTTTTAATTTATTTACTAAAATCAACACTTGCTTTTTATATATTCAATAATCACCTTCTTTTCGAAAGTTTTATGACTTTATCTCAAGCTCAAGGGATCATAAGTGTGAAAGCATACGAGTACTTACTTATCATCGAGTGCAATTGCACAAAAGAGAATAAATCAAGCAGCTATACTTTATAGTGACACTCTAACACTTTATCTTGACATGCATAAATGTGTGTTCAAATCGCGATTCAGCTAAAATCTATTCAAACATTTTTTTTTTATTATTTTGAGGTTATATCTTTTAAACATAGAATTATTCTAAAAAATTAGTATTTCTTGATTATTGAGGGATTACAAAGCATTACCAGTACAAAATAAAAGGATAAACTATCAATATTCATTGACTATTTAAATATTTTATTAATAATAATAATATCAATAATGATAGTTATATATTGCATATTTTTGAAACTAAAATTTCTATTCAATGTTTACAAATACATTGCACAAAAGATCGAACAATTCATTTTACAAATATGAAGTATATGAAGTATATGTGTATATGAAAAAGTTGCCGACTGGACGATGGCTATCTTAAAGAAAAAATCAGATTTTCGTGCGCGAATATGGAAAAATATGAAAAGAAACGAGATACGACGAAGACGAGGAGATCGTGACGTCAAATAATGGATTCGTCGATAATGGATGTTGCTAGGGTGAATGAAAATTATAAATATGAAAAAAAAAAAAAAATTATTTTTATGTAAAATATTATTTTATTTAATTTACGAAAAAAATTGCAGGTATGTCATAATTTTAACGGTTTTGCGACTTGCGAGAAGTAACAACGTGGTTACAGATCTCTATGCAAGGGTGCGGCGAGTCACCTTTCCCTCCCTCCGTCTTGTAAAAAATTTAAACCGTCTTTTTTTTATCATGTAAGGAAATATTTTTGTATAAGGCCTCTCATTGGTCAGCGCTTATATCCAAGCGCAAAGGTGCATTCGCCCCTCTGACCCGATAAGTGTAACGCCAATTATAATTTATTTTTCTCTTAAATATATCTATTATCTTTTTATCCTTAAATTGAGTCATATTCATTTATTTTTCTCATCCTGACGTCGATTGATATATATATATATATTGCTTACACTTGAATTTCTATTTTATATCAAGATATTATATGTATATACGAGATTGATATGCTTTGCATTATTATCGTAATAAAAGGAAAGTCAATTAAATGCATTTAAAATAAATTATATTATTTATCATTTTAAAAACTAAAATAAATATATTGTTTGAACGCGTCTCTAAAAATCGTATTAATTCGTTTGATTTTGTTAATTTGATTTTAATAATATCGCGTGCATTACAATTTAAATTTGTAAATTTAAAATCAATATGAAAAAATATCGCATGTTAGTTTTCAAAAATTTATTCTTTGCATTTTATTTGAATATTTTATTTTACTATTATAAATTTGTCTTCATAAAACAAACAAAATCAAAACGTTTTAAAAATCGAACGATAGCCACTTTTTTTAATATTCAAAACTGCTGAGCTGATTTTTTCATCGTTAATAACTGCTTTTGAAAACCAAAACCTACACACGTGTAGACATTTACAACAAAATACAAAAAAAAAAAAAAAAAAAAGAGATAGAGAAAAAATCCTACGTTCGAGCAATCAACAGTTACATAAGCCCTCGAGGAGAATACACCGGTATGTATACCCAACAATTCTCCATTATTTTTCCCTCCACAGTCGACTATCAGATATCAGAATAGAAACTCTCTCTCTCTCTCTCTCTCTATCTCTCTCTCTTTTTCTTTCTCTCGCTTTCACTCATATGTGCACTTCAGCTTGTATGTATGAGCACATAGCGCATACGCGCATTGTATTCCGTCCGAGAAGCGGGCTGTAAAGTCCAAATCTACCTCGGATCGACCTCAGCGAGCACAACGAAACACAGGAAATCGTCGGGACTCGCTTTGGCATACGGAATATCGCTCGTTGTAACATAAGCTCGCCTTTTTTTTCCGCCCCGATGATACGCCTTTGTACGTGAGTGTATGACTCCTTCCGTATCGCGTTGGAGAAAATTGAAAATGAGAAGAAAAAAAATAACGAATACGTGTACGCGTACGTGTATTTGTGCAAGTGTTTGTATGTTCGGATATAGGAGAAATAAAGGAAGGACCTCTTCCGGCGGCGTGATGAAGAGAGTCTCGATACGTGGCGAGAATTATCGAGAGCTTGCGTATCTTTCGTCCCTCTGTGTATAAAAGAGAGAAAGAAAGAAAGAGAATTGATTTTCTTTTTGTGACTGTCTCTGTGTATAAATCTATATATTATTGCCGACGTCGTATAATAAGTCGCTTGTTTCTTCCACTGTCCGTGCGTCGATTTTAAACGCAGTGATTCGAGTCGCTTTTGCGTCAGACGCTTCGAGCGTTCAATTATGGAAAGTTTGTGAATTAGTTTGCGACGGTATTTTTAATATTTCCTCCTATTTATTATTCATTAAGCGATTTTTAATATTTTCTCATATTTATTATTTATTATGTAGTAAATTTATAATAGAATATGGTACGCAAGTTTTTTAAAAAATTTGAGAAAACATAATTCATTGATGTTGATAAGTTTCTTATTCGAATAGAAGTTTTCATAGTTATCTTGTCTTTATTTTCATTCACATTTTTCAATTGTATGAATTTTATTTTATTAGTAAATAAATAAATAAACAAATATATATATATATATATATATAGTCGTCATGTCGTGCGAGGTAGACTTAGCTAAGTTAGCTCCTGATATTTTTTACAGTTGTCATAATGATGAACAAAAATATAGTGCCGTAACTTGTTTAATTTGTGATAAAGTATTTCATAAAAGTTGTTTTGGTCGCAGAAAAAATACTAAATGCATTTCATCAGTGTTAGTGGTATGTAATGAACATTCAAACTTAAATCTAACCTCAAATGATAAAGAAATAAACTCGCGTATCATTATACAAAACCTAAAAGATGAAATTAATAAAAAAAACAAAGAAATACAAAATCTGAAAGATAAATGTGCAATGTTAAGTGTAAAAAATTCCAAACTAGAAAAAAATGAAGCATTAGTAAATATGTATCTTGATGAAAATAAGGACCAAAATGAAACAAGTGGTAATTACTTAGATAATGTGAAAGATATTAAAGTACATATAATCATCAACAAAAATTTGAGGCAGCTAAATGAAGAGCAAAAAAAAAGGATTGTTGAATTGACTGAATTGAACAACCAAATGAAAGAAAATAATCAGTTACTCAAAGAAAAAAATAGCTGTAGCGTATCACCCTCCAAGACGTCATATGCTCAAGTTGTGTGCAATACTACTTTACCGACTACTAAGAATAATGTACCTAGTATCATTATTACAACTTCAGATAGGACTGAAATTGATACTGGAACTGTAAATATTATAAAAAGCAAATTGAACCAATGTAAAAATGTATGCATTAAAAAGCTCTTTAAAACCAAAAATAAAATTTTAATTAAATGCAAATCTTCAGAAGAAAATACTAAAGTAATATCTGCTCTAAACGAAATTGAAAACTGCAAATTGAACATTAAAATTGAAAGCTTAAAAAAACCCAGAATTAAAATGACTGGTATAGATTTTGATATAAGTACAATGAACAACGATGACATAATAAATGACATTAAATCAAGAAATGGACTGAATGATAACCATGACATAACAGTTGTGTATAAATTTAAGAATGTAAAAAATGGAGCTTGGAGTATAATCTTAGAAGTCAACAGACTAGCATATGGGTGTATTATGCCATATGGAAAATTATATTTTGGGTGTAATCGTTGCAGACTTTATGACGATTTTAACATCAATCTTTGCAAAAATTGCTGTAAATATGGGCACAGCACAAAAAAGTGCAGAAATAATCCAGTCTGCCTGTATTGCTCTGGATCTCATAAATATGATATGTGTACAAGAAAACAAACACTAAGTTGTAAAGGTTGTGCTGATTTTAACACAATTAATCAGGGTAAACCAAATGTAAGGCCACGGGGTACCAGTCATAATGCTTCTAACTTCAAGGATTGTGGAACCTATCAATATCTACTGCAAAAATCAATCGACTCTACGGATTATCCTTTCAATCCAATCCAACATGCATTGGCTAATATCAGATATAAGGAGAACCAATCACCAACACAAGGAAATATTTCTAACTCAGTTTAAAAGGAATTCTCGTCTTAATAATCATTTTTAAATCATTTTAAAATCTACATAATATCATTGTCATATTCTCATATTATTTCGATTTTAATAAACACATATATAATTATACTCAATAAAAACACATAGCTCTAAAATCAATAATTTCATATGGATTCCCATATTGAATTATTAGATACCATCCTACAAAAAACTATAATTAATGAGAAAACTTTCATAGATGTCAATTCTTTTAATTCTGAGTTAGATCAAATGGAAGATCTGATATTATATTTAAATATTAGAAGTATTAATGCCAATTTCAATAAATTGCTGATCCTCCTTGATATGCTTACTACAAAGCCTTTCGTTATAGTTTGCGTTGAGACTTGGAAGGTTGTACATGAGAACTTTTTTGCTATACCTGGGTATAAAATGTATTATAATAATGGTAAAATCAATCAAAATGATGGAGTGATTACATACGTATTAGATGATATTATTGAAACAACAGAGTTTATTGAAATAGATAGATTAAAAATTACCAATACGTGTATTAAAATGAAAAATGGATGTAGTATTGAAATTTCTGCTTTATATCGCACTCACGATATGCCTAAACCTGAGTTTATTTACAGTCTAAAAAAATACCTTATAGTTAAAAGGCTTAAGAAAAATCACTTCATTATTGGAGACTTTAACATTGATCTTTTTGAACAAAGTCTTCTAACTGAAGAATTCTTGAATAACTTTCTAGAAAAGGGTTTTATACCTGGGTATCAAAAAGTCACTCATCCTATATTTAATCATAAAAATGGTGGTACTTGTATTGATAACGCTTTTTACAAAACTGAAGCTTTAATTACCAATACTTATACTATTACAAACAGTTTGACAGATCACTATACCTTAATAATTAAAATTAAAAAGCAAAACTTAAAAAAAGATTCTATCCCTAATACCCAAATAGATTTTAATAAACTCAAATATAATGCAAGTACCATCAACTGGGATTTGACATATGGTTTTAGTGACCCAAATATGGCTACCGAATTTTTGATTAAAAACATTAATATATGTATGGATAATGCTAAAGTCCTCATAAATAAATCTAACAAAAAAAGGCAGGCCTGGATTACAGGGGCCATAGTCAAATCTTGCGAAACCAAAGAGAAATTATATTTAGCAACCAAAAGTAATCCTACCAATGAGATACTTAAGATTCAATACAAACAGTATTCTAGTATCCTATATAAAGTGATTTATAAGGCCAAAATTATATTTGATAAAGATTATATTACAAAAAATATAAATGATAAAAAAAAATTATGGAGTATTATTAATGACAAAGTAAATAAAAAAGTTAAAAATAGACAAAATATCAACTACATTATTGATGAAAACAAGCAAAAAATTGTAGATGAGGAAGTAATAGCTAATAAGATGAATAACTATTTTTGTACAATTGGATCTACTCTAAGTCAGAAAATAAATATACCTTGTAATATAGCTACTCCAATGCCACCTAGTAATCCTAAAACTATGTTCTTAAGGCCTACATCAAGCTCTGAAATAAGTTTGATAATTAAAGAGTTAAAATTAAAAAATGGGGGAGTTGATAAAATAAGCACCAAAGTCATAAAGACGATAGTCGATTATATTGTTGACCCTTTATGCTATGTTATTAATAGATCTATTGAGTTAGCTTTGTGGCCTTATGCTTTAAAAAAAGCTGTTGTAGTTCCTATTCATAAATCATCTAGTAAATTCTTAATGAACAATTATAGACCTATCTCTTTAATATCAAATATTGCTAAAATCTTCGAAAGCGTTGTATATAATAGAATTTTGAACTTTGTCAATGAATGCAACATTATCTCTACTAAACAATTTGGCTTTGTTAAGGATAGGGGAACCACTGACGCCCTAAATTACATCTCCAACATAATCTACAATATGCTTGATAAAAGTAAACCAACAATTGTCGCCTTCATTGACTTAGCCAAAGCTTTTGACACAGTAGATCATGAAATACTATTGGAGAAACTGTCTTACATAGGAATCCGAGGCAAAGTACTTGAGCTTTTGACTAACTATCTCTCTGATAGATACCAAGCTGTTAAAATTGGTGAAACTTATAGTGGATATCAAAAAATTAATATTGGAGTACCCCAAGGAACGATTCTTGGACCTTTACTGTTTATTTTGTATATTAATGATCTGCTGTGTCAATTTCCTGAATCTAATGCTGTTATGTCGTATGCAGATGATACTGCCCTTATATCTACAGCAGAAACGTGGGAAGAAGCTCGTAATAAAATTAATTATTATCTAAGTCATGTAGCTACATGGATGGCATTGAGTAGGCTGTCTCTGAATACTGACAAGACAGTCTTTATGAGTCTTGGAAACTATGCAGATAGTGTCCCTGTAGCCATAGATGTTAATATCAACAATAAAGCTCTGCAACGTGTAGAACAATACAAATATCTGGGAGTAATATTCGATTTTAACATGAAGTGGGAAATGCATGTACAATATATAATAAATAAAACTAGATATCTTGTTTATGTTTTTTATAAATTAGCTATAACTATGACAACAGAGACTTTACTTCTTATATATTATGCTTTTTTCAACAGTATTGCAACTTATGGGATAATAGCTTGGGGTGGGGCATACAATAACAATTTAAATAGGCTACAATCACTTCAAAATAGAATTTTAAAAATAATATCCAAAAATACTTTTTTAAATAATAAAAAACCATTGAATCTATTTACCAAATTCTACTTAGACTCTCTCTTTTATCACTTTCCAGTTCTGCAAAATAAATATATATCTTCCAATAGCAAAACAAGAAACAAATCAATACCTTTACCTAAAATCAATAAAACTATTGGATTCAAAAACAGCTATATCAGAGCAGTAAAATTATTCAATCTACTTCCTTCGGAATTGAAAATCTTAAAAGTATCTAAATTGACATTAAGGAAAAAATTGAAAATTTGGTTTATTGAAAACAGCAACATAATTTAAATTCCATAACAAATCAATCTGCATCTATTTATTTTTGATATTAACATCTATATAAAAACCATCACAATATAAACAAGTCAGAAAAAAGTAAAAGCTAACTTGAGAAATAGTATAAACTAAACTAGTTATGTAATTATATTTTATAATCCTACCAGTTCCTTGTACAGGGAATACTTTCCCTCTAAGGAGTTATATGTAAATACATGTAAACTTATTTAACTGGTAAATAAATAAATAAATAAATAAATATATATATATATATATATATACAGGGTGACAAATGGGAAGTCGCCTAAAGTATATGCATCTCTTTCTCCCTCTACTGTATTGTATAAGGCTGGGCCCACGTAGATACATTCTAGAATGTTGTCAGTTTCTATTGAGATGCTGTAAAGAGCAATACGTGTACTTTAAAATGAGTGACCTTACGAACGAAGAAAAGGTGTATCTCATCGAGTGCTTTTATTCTATAGGTAAAAACTATACTGAAGCGTATATAGGTTTTCGTACTAAGTTTGGAAGTAAAAGAGTAGCCAGTTAAAATACTCTTAGAAGATAAGAATGAAAAAAATTATATTTGACTTTATTGTATGACCGCATTTTTTAATAAAGTTTTCAAATTTTTTTTTACTTCTTTCTCAGAGTAATTGATAACTTCATCAATTATTATACTCTTGACGACCGTCGTCATGATCTTCCTGGTTCTTCATACATAGTTACAACAGAAGATAAAGTTGCAGAGCTCGAAGAACATTTCAAGAATAATCCAACGGATTCAATAAGAAAAGCTGCAGCAGCTTCAAAACTGAATCGAGAGACACTAATATTAATAATAAAAAATTTCATTAGGTTACATTCTTATAAAATCACAACTCATCAATTGCTCAGCGTAGATTGTAAAGAAAAAAGAACTGAGTTTAGTAAAGTTATGAGAAATAAATTTGGAAACAACGAGATCGATATTAATCACATAATTTTCTCAGACGAGGCTGACTTTTATTTAAATGGATATGTCAATAAACAGAATTACCGTTTTTGGGGTAATAAAAATCCTCATTTACAGTCTGTCAAGTAAGAGCGTGGTCGACTTCTTTGACAAGTAATGAAAGATTTCGCTCTAATTCCTTCGCGAGCCGATAGAAGGAAGCTTTGTCCTTGATGCATTGTCAACAAAGATTCAGTTGTCGTTGATCTTTTAAAAGAGAATCACGTTAAACGCCATGAGTGCTAAGTACGCGTCGCGCTACGAGGCTGTGTTCCTTTGCATCCACCCGAAAGGTCCCAAAATGTTGCAATCAGCGGCTGCTAAATATATGAGAAAGTCAAAGGCATTTGTACAGAAGTAGATACAGCGATATAAAGTGGCTAAAAATGTCGATGATTTACCAGAACGTGGCTCGATAGGAAAAGTGAACAAAAAAGATGAAAAAAGAATAGTGAATCTGTTTTCGCGGAATCCTGCTTTAACACTGCGGCAAGGACAAGTAAAATTAATGGCAAAAGGTTTAGATATATCCTACGAGACTATCCGAACCCATCTTCGTACTCGTCATCTGAAATGGCGCAACACAATGAAGAAGCCTATGTTGACTGAAAAACATGTGACAAAGCGACTCGCTTGGGCGCATGAGAATATTGATAGAGATTTTGAAAATGTCATTTTTACTGATGAATGTTCTATATGGGCACGTTCTGTCCTCACGCGAGCCTGGTCAACTTCCACCAATAGGCTTGTTCAGCGGACCGTAAAACATGGAATAAAGGTGCATCTTTGGGGCTGCTTCTCAAAGCAGGGATTCGGCACTTTGCACCTCTTTACTGACAACCTAAATGCCAAGAAAATGATAAAAATCTACAAAAAGGCTTTACTGCCATCTGCCAAACGATGGTTCATCACAAAAAATGAAGATTGGATTCTGCAGGAGGACAAATATCCTAAACACCGCAGCAAGCTCTGTACTCAGTGGAAGACTCAATCTGGCATCGTCACATTGGATTGGCCGTCGCAGTCGTCCGATGCAAACCCTATTGAAAATGTGTGGGTATATATTAAACGGAAGCTTCGTGGAAGACGCACATACACTTCGAAGCAGTTGTCTTACGAAATTCGTCGGATCTGGAGATCCTTGCCACTAGAATACGCCGTCAAATTAGTAGAAAGCATGCCTCGGAGATGCCAGGCAATTATCGACGCCGGTGGGGACTGGACACATTATTGAACGAACTGCATCATTGTTTGTAATGTGTACAATGTATATATGAATATGAAAGTTTCATCAAATAAATTTTTTTATAAATTAACACGACCACGCTCTTACTTGACAGACTGTAACTGAGGCAAAGTCCTTACATCCTGTTAAGGTGACTGTTCGGTCAGCTATTTTAATCAAAGGAGTACACTTCAAAACTTTTTCCTTTTGCTAAGAAACGTGGATTAGTCAGGAACTATTATTTTATGCAAGATGGTGCTACGCCGCATAGAACTCAAGAGGTATTTAAAGCTATTTACGAAGTTTATGGTGAACACGTCATCGGTTTAAGAATATCCCAAGTTTGCACACGCAGGTATAGAATGGCCCCCTTATCCACCGGTCTTAAACCCGTGTGATTTCTTCTTATGGGGCTACCTGAAAGATTACTGTTATGCGGAAAAACCCGAGACCAAAGATGATTTGAGAGAAGCTATTAGAAACGGAATTTCTAGTATTTTTTCATCTAAAATTGACCAAGTTTTTCATAGTTTCCAAAAACGGCTTGATTATTGTGCAAGTTCAGATGGGGATCACATCGAAAATGTTTACCATTAATAGTTATTCCCTAGCCCGGTTTTGTCATTTTTTTAAAAACGTAATATGTGTCTGTTGAAAATGTTCGATTAAACTAAAACCTATTTCAAATAAAAATGACCACTTTACTGATTTAATATGTATTTTTATTATTTTTTTCCCTGCACTTATCTCAAAATTATAAATGATTACTTTAGGCAACTTCCCATTTGTCACCCTGTGTATATATATATATATATATTGTGTATATAACATTTCGGAAAAATCCAGGTTAGCACTAATGGAATATCTTTTTCAGATAAATAAAATAATGGCGAAACTTTTTATAAAGTTTTCTACTTGAATGAAGCTCAAATCAATGAGATTATACTAATGAGAAATTGTATACTTTGTTACCCTAAACACCGAGTAATCTGAGATCATATAATGCTCTACATTTTAATATCAGCGTGATCTTATACATACTTTTTTTTTCACATTATGAAACTCCAATAAATCTAGCTTTGATTTTTTTCTATAAAGGCTCGTAATACTATTTAATTAACTGATTACATAGAATTTAATTAATTAAAAACTGTAATACTGCAAAATAAACGGAATTAAAATTTTTTTTACAAAAATTTTTTACGTTCTATTTGAAATCATACGATTTTAAGTACTTCAAATTTTGAACTTTATTGATTTTTATTTTTATAATCATATTATCATTTGTTACATTTCATGGCAATTCATTAATTTTATTTTTATGTTTACTGTCAAATCCATAAAATTAAATTTCTAAATAACCAAAATCAAAAGAAGTATAATAAGCAAAAAACAATTAGTGAATAATCGACATTTTTTATTGTTTATAATAAAGCTGTAATTATAATAACTCTTAAATGGCTTTGTTGTTTAAATTCAAACAAAAATTGTTAATACAATCTATGAGTACTTAATAGCTGTAAATATATTAGTAAATTATAAAATAAATTAAAGAATAGGGATATATTTTTAAATGAATGATTTTGTATAATGGATTAAAGTTTGAAAACAATATATATATATTCAAATTTCATATGTATTATTGATTTTTAACTTAAAATACATAAAAATTTTGTTAAAGAACTATATATAAAAAAAAACTCGAAAATAAAAGTTAAAGATAAAAATCAAGTTATTATGGATGAAAATATTTATTAATAGGATTCAATTTTTTTTCCGAGGCGACATTTTTTTCACTAATAAATATTTAATGACGCTGCGTATATGCATGAGAAACTTAATTAAAAGTCATACCGATTGCATTGTACGAGTAGTGCACACTCGCGCGCATTCATTAGACTAATGAAAAAATGCTTTTATATTTCAATATAATCATTCGTTTAAAATATTAATTTGAAATTGCTTACCGAAAATTATATTTTTAAATTTTGTATAATATTTATAAAAAAAAAATAAATATAAAAAAGTAATTTAAAACGTGTATTTAAATAAATTTTAGAATTTACTACAATAAAAATTCAATTTTTTTTTTATAATATTTAAATTAATTTTTTATAATATTTAAATACCTTTTGTCAAAAATTTGTCAATGTAAAAGGTGATAAAGAAATTGAAATGTTCTAGATTAATATCTACATTGACTTGTGTGCATTTATGATTACCAAAGCATTGCCAGAATCGAATATTTTTATTGTTATAAACGAGCGTTAGTATTAAACAAAATACATTACCGTACACAAGAAAAAAAAAAGAAAAACGCTGACGCGCCAGTAGCGAATTCGTTTACAGGGAAAAATTAACAGCCTTGACAGATATCCTTTTGTCGGGAAAAAGAACGGAGCTCGTTACATTATGGATAAGTGTCACAGTTTTACGGTGTGACTCGGCATACACACACACACACACACACACACACACACACACGTACACGCACACGCGCACGCGCACACACACACACACGCACACACACACATATGCACATGCACACACACACCGACACACACCGACACGCACACGCACATGCACATCCATACGCATTACATACATGAACACAAGGGAGTGAGATTCGTTCGGTGTGTTCGCCGGTAATTATCGGGGATCCCTGATCAATCGACTTGTCGACGCTATTAAGCGCGATAGCGTAATGGTTACTGATAGTCCGATCGGAAAGAATAGCTGCGAGGTCAGCAGATACGAGTCGAGCACTTCTTTCTTTGTTCTTTCTTCTCGAGGATATGCGATGAAAAAGGAAATTAAAGGATAGTTGTGAGAAATGAACAAATGGAAATGATGTGGGCGCTCCGTTGCCGATTGGCTGATTTTTATCAGCTAAGATTAATATTTATTTTTTTTTTAGGGTTACTTTTGATTTATGGGCTTAAAATTTGTAACGTTAGAGTACAACGAAATAATTTTTCACATTTAAATAAAGCTGCTAAAAATGTACAAATTATATTTAAATCCGTATCTGAATACTTTTTAATGCTATAAAACACTAACACTAAACAAATATAAACATAAATTTTAAATAAAAAAATTTTTTAAAAATTTTGGTTGAACTCCAACGTTGGAAATTTCAAGCACATTGTGATTTTTTAATACCGATGATGTCTGCATACTTTTGTAAAAGATAAATTTAAAATATTTTAAAATGCTAAGCTTGTTTAAGATAATTAAGCGAATTTAAATGGATCCAAATGAAAGTAATCAATGTATGATGTAACAAATAAAATCAAATTACAGAATCTTTTATAATTTAGTTATTTAAAACTTTTAAAATAAAAATTTGCTTTAAACACAATGACGATTGTGAAAATAACTTAAGTAATTTATAAAATTTTTTTACTGCAATAGTATTTCCAACATCAAGCAATAAATTCAAAAGTTTGCTAAACGAAGTGCAAGATTGACTTATTTAAGAAGAGAATTTAAGCTCTCGATTTTTTAGTATTATTCGTCAGAAATAGTAAAGAATCAAAACTTAGAAAATCAACGTCTTATTCTTGCCGCATTGTTAATCCATTTCTCAAACGAGAAATTTCAAATGAACGACTGAATATATTTTTCACTTTATTTCTAGGTGGAATTAATCGATTGGGTTTTCATAATCAAACGATGAATAATGCAATGTATAATTCTTATTAAATTTTATTCGAAATTTTTTTTCTGCCCTCTTGCTTCGCTACGGTAATTTAACGATCGATCAATTTCTCGATGACAAAAATGTAACTTTATTGTTTCAGAAATTTTATAACAAACTTTATGCCGTTCACGTTCATAAATTTTCACATTTTCGAATACTTTATGCATTGGCCATTAAAATTAGTTACAATTTAATGTATGCTATTAAATTTATCATTAAAATTTAATATTTACGACGTAAAACCGGAATTTATTTTCACCGAAGTCATTACAATAATTCTAGGAATAGCTTTCAACTAAGTAAGCTCCTCTATCCGAATGATATCGGCACACCTGCAAGAATCGTTACCTCCTCCCAGTCCCCGACACAGACGTCCACGTCCAACGTCCTTATCGAGCCCGGAAACCGTGTCCTACTACGAAGCGTTACCTTGGCGATGCGCTCCTAAAATCTAGAATATCCATCTCACGTACGACCTTAAGTGAATATTGCTAAGCTAAGCGAATACAAGGAATTATCTTTTGATGTTGTGGTAATTTCTGATTTCGTAATATCTTAATCAGATACTAATGCAGCTATAGATCGCACGCGTGGTGAAATATTTACGATTTATTGCTAAAAAGTAATACTGTAGTCATTGTGAAGGGTTGGAGTTACAATTTTATTACGAAGTTATTGATGGTTTTATTTATTTGATTGTCGTTTTCGGATGGGCCTGAAGTTTGTAACGTTAGAGTACAACGAAATAATTTTTCGCATTTAAATAAAGCTGCTAAAAATGTAAAAATTATATTTAAATCCGTATCTGAATATTTTTTTATGCTATAAAACACTAAGACTAAACAAATATAGACATAAATTTTAAATAAAAACAGTTTTTAAAAATTTTCGTTGAACTCAAACGTTGAAAACTTCAAACGCATGTTTTCGGAATCGTTATTCAATCATGTTTGATTATCGGTAAATGATTTGGTGAAAATTATTACTTATTGCTAATTTGCAATACTATTACATTAGAACAGCAAACTAAAACGAATACAATCAAAATAGACGTACTCGTAAAATATAAAATAGACTCCATTATCTAATTAAAAATATTAAATTTATTAATACATCAAATTGATTACTTCTCGGCTACGTATTACTACGCTATTTACAGTTAATACGGAATTGTTTTAAAATGCCGATCCACGACGTTTTCATTAATATTTTCTCTAAATTCAAGCGTAACATTTGAAGCCACGAAAGACTTTGCGATTACAATTAATTTAACAACGACCAAGTTTCTCACACACTCTCTGTCGCATTCCCTTTGTTCTCTACCGCTTCTACACCTCTATATGAAACTTTCAACGCAAAGCTAACGAGGCAAAGACAAACGAGACACTAAAACAAACCAACCAAAAAGTTTTTTTTTTTATTTATTTACTGTTTTGTCCTTTTTTTTTCAAAGCCATTACGGATTCACGTCACGAAAATAAAAACAAATTTTCAAGCTTCGCGTTTCTACAACTCTCTCTCTCTCTCTCTCTCTCTCTCTCTCTCTCTCTCTCTCTCTCTCTCTCAAATATGATTTATCGCCATCCGCAATCAGATGGTTCGCATCTTACCTCACGGATAGACAGCAGGCGGTTTTGGACCGTAATGGCAATCCGTCATCATTCCTGAAACTTAATACTGGTGTACCACAAGGGTCCGTTCTTGGACCTCTATTATTTCTCATATATATTAATGACGTCTCTTATTCTTTTGATCCTACTATTCGTCATTTAATATACGCTGATGATCTGCAGATCTATGTCCAATTTCCACTGTCGGAATTGGAGCATAAAGTTGATTTTCTCAGTAAACATGCTGATCTAGTATTACAATGGGCTGTTACAAATCATCTGCACTTGAATGTTAGCAAAACCAAATCTATAATCTTTGGCTCTTACTACTATATCAATAAGCTCCAGGATATGCCCATCAAGGGAGTATATGTCAACAGTACGCTCATACCCTTTGAACAATCGGTGCGCAACCTTGGTGTACATCTAGATTCTAAACTAACCTGGAAAGAGCATGTTGCTCATATTTGTTGCAGAGCAAACAGTCTATTGTACAGGCTAAATTTCTTTCGGCCGAGTACCAACTTCTCCCTTCGTAAGCATCTAATTGAGTCACTCCTGTTCCCTCTTGTAGATTACTGCTGTATTGTTTACTGCGACATATCTGGTGAACTTGATCTCAAGTTACAGAGAGTCATTAACTCTGGCATTCGCTACATCTATGGTGTATCTAGGCGCGAGCACATTGCCCAGTTTAGGTCCTCTCTGGGCTGGTTATCTACGGCTACGAGGAGAAAATACTTTATGCTTAATAGTTTATTCAAGTTATTCAGAACGCAAGAACCCTCGTATCTGTATGAAAATTTCTTGTGGAACCAGTCGGATAGGCCTGCTCGGGGTGATGTGAGGCCGTTGATCATACCATCGGCAGCCACTGAGTTTCGAGACAGATCCTTTCTTGTTTCTTCTTCCCGTTCCTGGAATAGACTTCCCTCTTCTTACTATACCATAAACTCTATTTCATTCTTCAAATCATCTGTCTTCACACTTCTCCTTACTGCTGAGAGAGAGCATACTGGTCTCCTGCATTCTCAACTTTAACCTAATATATTTTCTTTTTTTTTTACTTATATAGTTTATCTTGTTTCATTTTATTGTATTTTTCTTATTATTTTATTGTTATTTTTACTATTATTGTTATTTTTTTATTGTTATTTTTTTGTTATTGATACTTACTTTTATTACTAATTG
>OX465099.1:28271019-28328626 GCA_949987625.1 Chalcis sispes | reverse complement strand
CCCAATAACCCAATAACCCAATAACCCAATAACCCAATAACCCAATAACCCAATAACCCAATAACCCAATAACCCAATAACCCAATAACCCAATAACCCAATAACCCAATAACCCAACCCATAACCCAATAACCCAATAACCCAATAACCCAATAACCCAATAACCCAATAACCCAATAACCCAATAACCCAATAACCCAATAACCCAATAACCCAATAACCCAATAACCCAATAACCCAATAACCCAATAACCCAATAACCCAATAACCCAATAACCCAATAACCCAATAACCCAATAACCCAATAACCCAATAACCCAATAACCCAATAACCCAATAACCCAATAACCCAATAACCCAATAACCCAACAACCCAACAACCCAACAACCCAATAACCCAACAACCCAACAACCCCATAACCCAACAACCCAATAACCCAACAACCCAACAACCCCATAACCCCATAACCCAACAACCCAACAACCCAACAACCCAACAACCCAACAACCCAACAACCCAACAACCCAACAACCCAACAACCCAATAACCCAATAACCCAATAACCCAACAACCCAACAACCCCATAACCCAACAACCCAATAACCCAACAACCCAACAACCCAATAACCCAATAACCCAATAACCCAATAACCCAATAACCCAATAACCCAATAACCCAATAACCCAATAACCCAACAACCCAACAACCCCATAACCCAACAACCCAATAACCCAACAACCCAACAACCCAATAACCCAACAACCCAACAACCCAATAACCCAACAACCCAACAACCCAATAACCCAACAACCCAACAACCCAACAACCCAACAACCCAATAACCCAATAACCCAATAACCCAACAACCCAACAACCCCATAACCCAACAACCCAATAACCCAACAACCCAACAACCCAATAACCCAATAACCCAATAACCCAATAACCCAATAACCCAATAACCCAATAACCCAATAACCCAATAACCCAATAACCCAACAACCCAACAACCCAACAACCCAATAACCCAACAACCCAACAACCCCATAACCCAACAACCCAATAACCCAACAACCCAACAACCCCATAACCCAACAACCCAATAACCCAACAACCCAACAACCCCATAACCCAACAACCCAACAACCCAACAACCCAACAACCCAACAACCCAACAACCCAATAACCCAATAACCCAATAACCCAACAACCCAACAACCCCATAACCCAACAACCCAATAACCCAACAACCCAACAACCCAATAACCCAACAACCCAATAACCCAACAACCCAACAACCCAATAACCCAACAACCCAACAACCCAATAACCCAACAACCCAATAACCCAACAACCCAACAACCCAACAACCCAACAACCCAACAACCCAACAACCCAACAACCCAATAACCCAACAACCCAACAACCCCATAACCCAACAACCCAATAACCCAACAACCCAACAACCCCATAACCCAACAACCCAATAACCCAACAACCAAACAACCCGACACCCCAATAACCCAACAACCCAACAGCCCAACAACCCAACAACCCAATAACCCAACAACCCAACAACCCAACAGCCCAACAACCCAACAACCCAATAACACAACAACCCAATAACGCAACAACCCAATAACCCGACAACCCGACAACTCAACAACCCAATAACCCAACAACCCAATAACAGCCACCTACGATTTAACCACCCAATATAACGATTTAACCACCCAATATAACGATTTAACCACCCCATATTACGATTTAAACACCCCATATTACGATTTAACCATCCCATCTTACGATGTAACCACCCCATCTGACGATTCAACCACCCCATATTACGATTTAACCACCCCAACTTACGGTTTAACCACCCAATCTTACGATTTAACTACTCCATCTTACGATTTAACCACCCCGTCTTACAATTTAACCACCCCGTCTTACAATTTAACCACCCCCAACTTACAGTTTAACCACCTAATCTAGCAGTTTAACCACCCCACTTATGGTTAAACCACCCTCATTTATGATTTATCTCCCCCATTTACAGTTTGACCACCCCAATTCACAGTTTGACCACCCCAATTTACAGTTTGACCACCCTAATTCACGGTTTAGCTACCCCAATTTACGGTTTAACTGCCCTAATTTACGGTTTAACTACCCCAATTTATGGTTTAACCACCTCATTTACGGTTTAACTACCCCTATTTGCGGTTTAGCTGTCTCCATTAACGGTTTAACCACCTTAACTAAAGGTTAACCACTTGAACTAACCGTTAACCCCCCCCCCCACTACCGGTTAACCCCTTCCCTCTTCTCTAGTAACGGTTACCCCCCTCACTAACCGTTTAACCACCTCCACTTACAGTCTAACTGACCTAAACAAGGTTTAACCACCCCCCTCCTACTTACTGTTTCACTATCCCCCACTTGCGATTCAACCATCGTCCACCTACGGTTTAACTATCCCCAATTACGGTTTAACCACCCCACTTACGGTTTGTCTACCCCCAATTACGGTTTGGCCACTCCACTTACAGTTTAGCCACCCCCGCATGCGATATAACCACCACCACTTGCTCTATAACACCTACTACGGTTTAACCACCACGGCTTACGATTAAACTACTTCAACTAATGGTCAAACCACCCCACTAACGGTTAAACCAACCCCACCTACAATATAATCGACCAACAATGGTTTAACCGTCACCTACTTATGGTTTAACCACCACCCAATTACGGTTTAGCTGCCCCCCATCTGTGGTTTAACTACCCTATTAATGGTTTAACCAGCCCCCTATTACGGTTTAACCATCCTCTACTTACGGTTTAACCATGCCCCACTTACAGTTTAATTATTCCTATTTGCGATATAACCACCCCCAGTTACGGTTTAACTACCCCCACTTGCGTATAACCACCCCTACTTACGGTTTAACCACCACTACTCGCTGTATAACCACCTTACTAACGGTTCAACCACAACCACTTACGGTTTAACTACTTAAACTAACGGTTGAACCATCACCACTAGCGGTTAAACAAACCCAACTTACAGTACATCCACCCCACTACGGTTTAACCATCTTCCACTTACGGTTTAACCACCCACCACTTACGGTGTAATCACCCCGACTTACGGTATAACTACCTCCACTTACGGTTAAATCACCCCCACTTGCGGTAAAACCACCACCACTCGCTGGATAACCACCCCACTAATGTCTTAACCACCACTATTTACGGTTCAACCACTTTAATTAATGGTTAAACCGCCCTTCCCCACTAACAGTTAAACCACCCCCACTTACGGTATAACCACCCTACTACAGTTTAACTATCCCCCACTTACAGTGTAACCATATACCACTTGCGGTTTAACCACCCCCTACTTACGGTTCAACCACCTCCTACTTACGGTTTAATTATCCCCGCTTGTAGTATAACCACCCGCACTAACGGTTTAACCACTCCCACTTACCGGTTAACCACTCTTACTTGCAGTATAACAACCCCCATTTGCAGTATAACCACCCCCACTTACGGTTTAACCACCCCACTTACAGTTTAACCTTTAAAATTACGGTTCAACTACCCCACTTACGGTTTTACCACCCCACATACAGTAGAACCACATCCGCTTACAGTATAACTATCTCTGCTTACGGTATTACCCACCCTACATACGGTATAACTCATCTAATTACGGTATAGCTCACCCACTTGTAGTGTAACAACCCCATTTCCGGTATAACCCCCCACACATGATATAACCATCCCTACTTACGGTATAACTACCCAACTTATAATATAACCGCACCGCGAATGGTACAACTATCCTCACTTATACTATAACAACACTGCTCATGGTATAACCATCCCCATTTTAGACATAACCACCTTGCTAACGATATAACCTATCTTACTCACGGTACAACCACCTACTGACAATGTAACCGCCCTACTTATAATATAACCATCCCGACTTACTGTATAACCCTCCTAACTTATTACATAACCAGCCTCATTTTACGATATAATCACCCCAGTTTATGATATAACTACCCGCTAATAGTATAACCATCCCCGCTCAAGACATAACCACCCCCCGGTTGCCATATATCTCACCTAAATGCGGTATAACCATCCCCTCTTACGGTATAACCATCCCGTTACGGCAATAACCCTCCGTTTACAGCATAAACCCGAATTACGACTAAAACCTCCCCAGTTTACAGCATAAGCCCAGTTACGGCAATAAACCCCTAGTACGACATAAACCTTAGTACGACATAACCCCTAGTTTACGGCATACCCCCCGCACGCATAACCCTCTATCGTGGCATAACCCTCTAGTACGCATAACCCCTAGTACGGCGTAACTCCTAGCATAACATAACCCCTAGTACGACATAACCTTCAGTACGACATAAACCCCAGTACGGCATAACCATCGACACGGCATAATCCTTATACGACATAACCCATATGGCGTAACTATCGTTTTTTCATAACATAACCCAGTACGCCCAGTCACGGTGTAACCCCATAATAACCTAATACCCTTCCGTCACGACATAACCCCTCCAGTTACGCATAACCCTTGTTTACGGAATACTTCCTTTGCGATAACACAGTCACGGTATAACCCCCCAGTTACGGTATAATCCCCCTTCAACAGTATAACCCCACGGTTCATGCGAAGGTACCACCACCTCCTTCAATAACCCTTCAATTCACATGGTTATTGCATTAACTGCAAAAAATATCATGGTTATTTGTATTTATAGGTAATTGTTGAGTTTATCTTTGATTTGATCGCCAAAATGTTGATTAACCATGTTTATAAATAATCAAGTTATTGAGTTTTTGATTATTATTAGGTTTATCACTAATCGGGTTGCATAACTATTGGTTAATCGGGTTTTTCAGTATTTAAATTATTTTTTTACATTGTAATCGAGTTTAAAAAGAAATGAATTGTTAAAACATTGGTTAATTAGGTTTTCCAGTATTTTAATTATTTGTATTATCGTTATTGTTAGGTTTATCAAGAATTGAATCGTTAGAATATTGGTTAATTAAGTTTTTCAATATTTAAATTAGTAAGATTATCGTTATTGTTAAGTTTTTCAAGAATTAGGATGTTTAAATACTGGTTAATCACTTTTATCTGTACTGAAGTTATTAAGTTTTTAATTACAATTTGGATAATCACAAATTGGGTTGTTAAAATGTTGATTAATCAAGTTTATCAATACTCGTAATATTGAGTTTTAAATTGCAATTGAGTTAATCAAAAATTAAATTTATAACGCATTAATTAATTAAGTTTTTCAGTATTTAAAATAGTAAGATTATCGTTATTGTCGAGTTTATCAAGAATTAGGTCGTTAAAATATTGGTTAATCACGTTTATCTTTACTTATGTTATAGAGTTTCTAATTACAATTGAGTTAATTAAGAACTGGATTGTAAAAATACAAGTTAATTGAGTTTTTCAGTACTTGCAATACTAGATTTTAGATTGCAGTTCGGTTAATCAAAAATTAGATGTTTAAATATAAGTTAATCGAGTTTTTCAATACTTACCTTATTAGATTTTAAATTACAGTTCCGTTAATCAAGAATTGGGGTGTTCAAATATAAATTAATCAAGTTTTGCAGTACTTATATTGTTACATTTTACATTACAGTTCAGTTAATCAAGAATTGCAGTGTTCAAATATTAGTTTATCCAGTTATACAGTTCTTGCGTTATTGGATCTTACATCACAATTCAGTTAATCAAGAATTGGGGTATTCAAATATAAGAATCCAGCTTTTCAATACTTCCGTTATTGGATTTTAGATTACAGTTCGGTTAATCAAGAATTGAGGTGTTCAAATATAAGTTAATCCAGTTTTTAAGTACTTGCGTTATTGCATTTTAGATTACAGTTGGGTTAATCATGAATCGGGGTGTTCAAATATGAATTAATCAAGTTTTCCAGTACTTATATTATTGCATTTTAGATTACAGTTGGGTGAATCATGAATCGGGGTGTTCAAATATTAGTTTATTTTATTATTATCGAATTTTCCAGTACTTTACTTATTAAGTTTTAAATTACTGATGAGTTTATCAAAAATTGATTAGCTCAATTTTAGGTCGATCAGGATCTTCAATAATTGACTTATTGAATTGTAAACTAATCTTCGATAGATCAACAATTGTATTGCTTAACTATTGGTTGATCACGTTTTCATATATCTGAGTTATTGGTCTACAAGTTATTGATGAGTTGATTAAGAACTGGATTTATTTCATAATAGTTACTCGCGTTTTAAGTTATTGGTTGTTGGATTTAAATTTTTTGTTGGGTTCACCAAGAACGAAATTGATTTACGAATGATGAAACACATTTTCTGTTATTGGTTATTGAATTTCGAATTTTTGTTAGGTTAACTAAGAATGGAATTAATTAAGTCATGGTTGATCACATTTACGATTATTGAGTTATTGACTTTTTGATTATTATTTTTGAATTAATTAAGATTCGAAACAATTAACTGATAACTAATCACGTTTTTGGTTATTGGTTATTGGAATTTGGGTTTTTATTGGGTTAATCAAGAATTATGTCGATTAACTATCGATTAATCACGTTTCCGGTCCTTGATTATTGGACTTTGAGTTTTTCTTGGATTGTTTAAGAATTAGTTTGTTTAATTGTTGCCTAATCATTTTTCCTCTTCTTATTGGGTTCAAGGTTTTTATTGGGTTAATACAAAATTGTGTTAATTATTAGTAACGTTATCGATTCTTAGCTATTGATTGTTGGATTTTCGTCTAGTTAATCAAAATTTGTCTTGTTCGTTTCTTCATTAATTACGTTTTTAGTTTATAAAGTTATTAGATTGTTATGTTGCGGTTAAATAAATCAATAAGTAAATTGCTATTTTTACGGTTAATCGCCTTTTCCGGCTTGAAGGTTATAGAGTTATCGGGTTTTGGTGAAATAAATCAATAAATGAGTTGTTTCATTCATTTTACATAATGTTTGCCATTTATTGAGTTATAAGACTATTGAATCGTTTTACCAAGTGGCATTCTGATCGTGGTAAGCAGCTCTATTAAAATATAAATCAATAATTGCTATAATTTAATAGAATAAAATGATACAAAACATATAAAATGTTAATTTACAAAAATAAAACACAACATTGCTTTTGAAAAATTCTTTTTATTTCATTTATGTAAATTACAGTTTATAAGTTTGAGAGGCATATCGTATGTTATATATATATTATTTTAAAATGTATAATTTATCTCAGTATTAACGGTATATCAATGAAAGCAAATATTTTTTTAATTCGTGTTTTTTTAGTAAGAAATACATTTTATCGCATCGTATAAAATATAGGCGGTGCAGAGATTTATAAAATAATAGACAATAATGAACACAGTTTTTACATAAGCAAAATAACCATAAATAAGTTACTGCAATTTTAATTTGCGTTGCAATTTTTTTTACGATGCTCAAAAACTCTGAGATACAACATTGTATTTTTTATAATTTCGTATTAGTATATAAGCAAAAATAAAAGCTTATTTTTTTTATTATTTTTAGTGTCGACGATATCATTTTCTCATTAAAATAGATCAAACATTTTTATTACATTTCTTAACCTCGTCACATACACATATAATCATATGGTTCGTTATTAGCTTTGTAAATAAAATATTGCATCGCAAATTAAAATAGCTAACATTTTGTAGTACTTGAAATAAATGTATGACTTTTCACCGGTATGTTGCTTTAAAAAATCAAAATAAAAATAATTTAAATGCTGCAAAGTACTAGTAAAGTAACATAAATTATATTAAATTTATAAAAAATATTAATCGATACAAAAATTATAGCTTATTTTCAAAAATACTTAGTTTTCTAACAAATTATTTCTTTCCTATAAACCAATACAAACTTTGTTAAAATTATTACGTTAAATTACGTTTGGATTAATAATGATGCAAATTAATTAAAATTTACATTATGTTATCGAAGCTGTATAAAATATATATTATATTTTTTACGTATATGGGTACTAGTATATATAAAGATAGAATTCTTAAAATAACTTTCAATTTCTTGCCAATTTCTCGACCAATCTTAACGCAAAATATAAAATTTATTACATATATATATATATATATTAAAATTATTTTTTATTTGGTATAACAGCTAGAATAATGTTTAGTAGGTATTAATACATTTATATTATGGACTTATTTATAAAATTATTAAAAAGATTTAAGTTTTACAAAATTTTCTTATAATTTTATAGATAACCCAATATATAATATAATGCTCTAAAATTCAAGTTAGATATTTTTTAATTTATATATATACTGTGTACGCATAAGCGCCTTTTGTGCGTGCTCGCTCGATATATATATATATATATATATATATATATATATATATATATATATATATATATATATATATATATATATATATATATATGAATATATAAATAACACTTTCATAAATATATTATATAGTTTAAGCTATTTGATATATAAATTTTTAATTTGTAAAAATATCAACCTTTTTGTATTATTAAAATATTAAAACTGTTTGACGTACAGCAGTGCTTCTAACAAACCTTACCAACGATAGACCATAAATTATGCTTTGCATAAATAACTCTAAATATCACACCTCGAGAGCGAAATTCATTTTCATTTCCTAACTTAAAATTTTTAATTGGAATAATCTATATTAGCAGCGATGTAGACCATGCGTAGTAAATTAATCGTCGTCGTCGCCAAGGCCGAGTCCTTTCGATATCTCGGCGGCGCTGAGTCTTCCACCACCGGCAACTGGAGGAGTTTCAGCTTTTGCTGGAGGATTGTCTTCGTGTCTGCTGTATGGTGGTGGTGGAGAAGAATAATGACCGCCGCTATTATCGTTACCACCGTAATGAGATTTCTGTGACTGTGTAATATTCATATTTTTTATATTCATTTATTTTTCTTCTTTTTAACGATAGATATTATATATTGATGAAAAATAATTTTTTTTTAATCAAGTACGGACTATTGCTTTAAGAAGCTTAAATAAATTTCACCGATTAGATAATATTTAACTTTTATTTTTTCATTTTTTTCCAATCATTTGACTGCCTCTGTAAAACGTACTCTACATTATATATATATATATATATATATATATATATATATATATATATATATATATATATAACATAATTCATAGAAGCAAAATCAAAAAATAACATCAAATTTCAAGATTTTGCTAAACTGAAATAAATTATTTCAAAATGTTTTTTAATTTTTTAATTTTTCAGTCAAAATTTATCGACATAATAATCAAATTTAACACAATTATCGCTCGTAACAAATTTATTTATCAAGTATGCAATTATTTACAAAATTCTAAAATATTTTTATTTCAATTTTAGTACAGCTTAATTTGTGCTATTTCATTTAATGATTAAATTATTTCAAAATAATAAAAAGCAAACCAACATCTAGATATGTTAAAATAAAAACTCATTAGCAAAAGCTGTAATACCACAAGAAGCCCACAAAATTCTTAAAAGTATAATATAAATTTCAAAAAAGCAACATACCTGTTGTTGTTAAAACAGAAGAAAACTGGAGGTTATTTTAAAACAATACATATTGAAAACATACAGTTTACATTTAAATTTACATCAAAATTTTAATATATTTAATAATGGAATAGCAATAAATAGTTCGATAATTAAGCATGCATCAAAATTAATTTTTATTTACAATTTAAATTACTAAACTGTAACATCGACATAATGCATTTGTCCAAAATTTATCGAAATTTTACGCTTGTCCAATACATTTGCTAAATGAATAATTTTCAAAATTCTATTAATACTATTAGTAAGTCATAATTAGAACATAAAGAAATTCTCATTATAAATTTTATTTTCTTTTTTATATCGAATGTTACGCGTAAGTAATTTCGGATCTACGTTCACAAAAATTAAAATCTATTAATAGATTTGAATAATCGAATATTGTTCACGATAAACATAATACAAATGAAAATAATTTTATTTCAATTAAAATAATTAAATTTTAATATCGATATTTCATAAAGCTATTTTTTAATTTTCTGTAATTATTCAAATTATAAAATTTTAAATCATAAATATCTTTCACGTTCATGTTTTTTATAATTTTAATTTATATAAAATTTTCAATGTTTACATAGAAAAAAAAACAAATTAATGTACTTATATGGTTTTGTTGCTCTATTAAAAATTTACTTTACGATTAAATTTTCGCCTTTTTTCCTAAATCGGATGTGGAGTACCTGTGAGTCTTATTTTCGAAAAATGCCTAAAAATCTATGCGAAGCTTTTTCATGCTAAAAATCACGAAAATTCCTTACCTTCGTACAGATATATTGAAAGTAATTATGCTATTGAGAGTATTATTATTTATTAAAAAAAAAAAAAAAAAATTCCAAATCCAAAAGTATAAAAATTTCGAAATGATCGCAAAATAGAGATTGATGAGCATAAAGCTGCGACAGGTAAAGTGTTAAATAATGAAAAATTATATTTATAAGCTTAATAATTGCAAAATACAAAATATTATGAATTAAAGATTAAAAATTTGTAAATTAATTTTTATTTGTACATTAGTAATTTTTAATTTTCTATGTTAATCACAAAATCATAATGTTTGTGTTTGATATAATTTGTACCTTGAATTTTTGGACCATGTAGACTGTTTATTTTCAATATTGTTCTTAGACTTGTTCCAACTATCCACCTTTTTTACTTATTATCCTTAATTAAAATATATCATTTTTAAACAATTCTACAAATAAATATATAAGGAAAAATAAAAACAAAAGATTATAATTCAAACTTTTAATTAAAGCTATTAATTAAAATCTAAAAATAAAAATATTATCGATGCTTGGTGTAATAAATGATAATGAAAATTAGAAAAAAGAAAGAGGTGTTGTTAATAGCATTTATTGTGATAAAATAAAATAAATATTTGTTTAATAAATAATTACAAAAATGTTAACATGCAAAATAAAACTTTTATAAAAAATACTATATTTACAATCAATATTATACTACTTTAAGATCAAAGAGTAAAAAATGGTACAAATAGATTAAAGCAGTGCATTATACATAGAAATTGATCAAATAATCTCTAATACAGCAAAAAATCTATTTATGCTTTTCTTGGTGTTAATTTCATTTTGTTATTTACGCTCTTTTTAACCTTGTGACTTACATGCTTGGATAAACCATCAAATGCTGATTTTAAGAGAGCACCACCTAAGCCACTGAGTAGGTCACTGCCACCCACACCTCCGCTTTGGGAACCTTGATTTTGTGGATAAGTTCCATAACCCCCTGAAGGTTGATATGCAGGTGGTTGTTGATGACTAGCACCCCCACCTCCAAGAACTCCTCCAAGAATTGAACCTAGAGCTCCACCTAATGGGTCAGCTGATGGTTGCTGCTGATAAGTTGGCTGTTGTGTACCTGCTCCTCCTAAGATATAAATTTATAAAATATTAACTTCTTTAAGCTTTCATGAATTAAAACGTTCATGAAATGTCGGCTTATAAAAGTTAATAGACAAACTAATAATAAAAAAAAAAAAAAAAAGAAAAAAAAATTTATATATATATATATACATATATATTTTTTTTTTGCAAACACCTCTCTTTAAATTTTTAATTTTAACTTTTAATCTTTAATCTTTAAAATTTAACTATGAATTATTAAATTATATATTAATAAATTATTACTCGTTGAATTTATAACAAATTATACAAGTTTTTTAATCCATACATGTAAAATAAATTTTAATTTACATATATATTTTTAATACATTTTTGATCTTTTAATATATTAATAAAAATATTTTATATTAAAAATTTATTCTAACGAGTAAAAATATACATTTTATCGAGTTATGACAATTTATTTCATTGCGATTGCATCATAGTGCTTTAATCGTGATTTCTCATCTGAGATTTTAACCTTAATAATCATGGATTAAAGTGATGGTGATGTTATAAAATCATTTCTATACATATGTAAATGCAACATTTCAAATTATAAATTTTTGTTAAAAGACATAAATATTTCATTAAAAACATCGTAATAAATTTAAAATTCATTTTAAAAATTATTAATTTTTCATAATTTAATTTTAAATTAATTTACAAGTATAAATGTAAAAATAAAAAATTTTATAAAACGATTAAAAAGTTTCATAACGTGGAATTTTAAAATATATAAGAATATAAACTTACCTAAAGCTCCCAAAATAGATCCTAACATTCCAGAATCTTGAGCTGGATAACCTTGTTGCGCGTGTGCATTTCTGTCTCCCTGAAGAGCATTAGATGCCAAACTACTGGCTAAAGCTGCTCCCAATGCTCCTAATCCACCTAATCCACTTTCACTTTCTTTATTTTCAGTTTTTTCATGTTCCCTTTCTTCTTGATTTTTCTTTTTACTTTTCTGTATAAAGTTACATATTTTTATTTACTTGAAACATTAAAAAACAAAACAAATTATTACAAAAATTTTATATAAATTATATATAATTACATTGTAAGCATGCATTGCTGCTGCAACTCCCCCTGCTGCAACTAATCCTCCAACTGCCAAACCTACTTTATCTAAACATCCACCAAAAATATCTTCTTCTTCAGATTTTTGAGGTTCCTGGCCATAGGCTCGTGGTGGATTATTTATATCGGGAGGTGGACCATATTTTTCTTGCGGATTCAAAGTAGGATATAATCCACCAGGTGCTAAGAGATGAATATTTTTATTATCGTGAAATTTATTATAAATAAATTATTAAAAATGTTACTGATTTCAAAATTTTAAATAAGTTTAACATTTAATAAATTTACATGAGATTTCATGAATTTTTTTATAACTTATATTGGCTTATGTACAATGTTTACATATCATAGTATATATGTTTTTAATGTTGTAAATGTTTTTACATAAAATTTATTTATACATATATTTATTTAAAAATAACTTACGAGGAGGACCAACGTCCACAAGAGGCACATCCGGTACTGGTGCTGAAGGTCTTGGACCGATAGGAATACTTTCATAAAATATAGAAGACACTTCAACTTCTCCATCGATTACTAAATGTGTAACTTTGTTATAAGGCAGCCTATGAGCAAATTCTGTAAAATGTTTACCGTTAACGGCAATTTTATAACAATAATATTCGCACAAAATAATAATTTCAAAAGGTGCTCCTTGTTGAATCCACATTGGTCCATCATTTTCTTCAGGACCCCAAGTCATGGATTGAATATGATTTCTTGTAATAAAACCGTCGGTAAAGCGCGGAGAGACATGAATTGCAATATCATCTCTTGGATTTAAATTGGGACCTAATTGGTAATTAATGGCAAAGCGTCTTGAATCAGCGATAACATTTCCTTGAATTTTAACCATTTTTCCAGGTACAAGGCCTCCTTCTAATTCTCCAACGTACGGAATCTCCTTTATAATCAAACAAAATTGAATTATTTAATAAGAATATTTTGCAAAAAATATTTTATTTTACTCGTTACCAAAAACTAAAATTTTAAAACAAAATTAAATATGATGTAAAGTTATGATATGTTGATAGATTAAAATTTTTTTTATGTAGAATAACAGCAATGCGACAAACGTGATTTTAAAATAACGATCGATTTTTCAAGGTGTAAATAAAACGATTTCAAATTAAATAAATATTTTGTTATTCTTACGGGATTTAATATCGATTCGGAAGACATTTTCTTGGCGTTTATCCCAGACAAATTTTGATGTCGACAATTCTACTTGAACGAATGAATTGGGAGCTTGAATTATAATTCACAATTTAAACGCCATCGATGACATTGAAGTTCTATTTACAGATCCTGACGTTCTTAGTGTTTCAAGTTATGTATTTGAAATCCTATGAATGCACTAACGATAAGTAAGGCAATCAAAGCAGAAAATTTTTATTCACATTTGTCTAGTAGCGCTACTGTCGAGCAGTATAAATCTGCTGTAATATAGACAACTTTCTTTATTCTTTTATTCGTGGCTGTGAATTTTATCCACGCTTGTAACCGGAAATCACGGTCGATTGGTGCAAATGTGACGTCACGATTTTGTAGAAAAAATTTAGTTCCAAAATTCACCAAACGAAGCGCTACATGACAATCGGGTTGGTACATGCCATAGACATATACTAGACTTCGCGCGCTGTGAGAGAGGTTTTGAAGACAACATTGAAGTGAGAAAACAATAGCGGGAGGTTTTGTGTCTCTCTCTAACGTGGAGGTTGGTGGGGGGAGCGACTAACTACGTGCAAGGACATCATAATTTAAGTAACCGTGACAAATAAACGAGGAGAAAGAACACTTTCCCCTTAACAACCTCCCCACTCTTCCTGCCAAGCGAGAGAGACAAAACGCCTCCCAAGCTATCTCCGTCTTTTAATGTTGTCTTCAAAACCTATCACAGCGCGCGCAGTCTAGTATATAAGTCTATGGGACAGACGCTATTTTTCGCGCATGCGCATTGTATTTTAATAAAAAATGGAATTGATTTGAGGTTAAATCACATTTCAGTTATATCGTCTCCGTGTATATATCTTTTATAATAATACATGAATAATAGAAAAAACATTTATTTTATATATTTCTTATTTTATAATAAATTTTGTTTGACAATTTGTTGATAAAATAAACAAATAATCATGGGAGTACCAGCATTTTTCCGCTGGTTAAGTAGAAAATATCCATCCGTTATTATTGAATGTATAGAAAAAAAGGTTTGTATACCAATATTTGTTTTTTAATTATTTTATATATTTATGACGATTGAAGTTAACTTATAAGTAATAATTTTAAATCACGTTTTTAGCCTGTCTCTGTTGATGGAGTTCCAATTCCTCTAGATACTTTAGAACCCAATCCTAATGGAGTTGAATTTGATAATTTATATTTGGATATGAATGGTATCATACATCCTTGTACACATCCTGAAGACAAGTAAGTTATAAATATTTTCTTTCAATGACAAACGTTTTATTATAATCATATATTTTTCTTATAGACCAGCTCCAAAAGATGAGGATGAAATGATGGAAGCTATTTTTGAGTGTATTGATAGATTATTTCGTATTGTGAGACCACGGAAATTATTATACATGGCTATCGATGGTGTGGTAAGTTGGTTTTTAAGAATTTTCATCTTACAACTCTAACGAATTATTCTCAATTTTAAACGATTTAATATGATTATTGACTTTCAAGGCCCCACGTGCAAAAATGAACCAACAAAGATCTAGGCGTTTTAGAGCATCTAAAGAAACGAGTGAAAAATTAACTGAAGTAGCTAGAATACGTTCAGAATTAGCTTTAAAAGGAGCTTTTCTGCCACCCGAAAAACCTAAAGAAGATCATTTTGACAGTAATTGTATTACACCTGTAAGTATCAGCAACCGTTAAAAAAATTGAGTCATAAAATTTTTCATAATTAGGATTTATTTATCAGGGTACGCCTTTTATGGCAAGGTTATCTGCTTGCTTACATTATTACATTCATGATAGATTAAATAATGATCCAGGTTGGAAAAATATCAAAGTTATACTCAGTGACGCTAATGTTCCTGGTGAAGGAGAACATAAAATAATGGATTATATTCGAAGACAAAGAGGTAAAAAAGTAATTGAATATTCTATCTATTTTGTGTAAATAATTTAAATTGCCGCTTAATAAAATTTCTTATCGTTGTTTGTAATTTTACTTTCTAAAAATTTTCAGTTTTGATATTTTTTTTTATTTATACAATAATTTATTTTCAAAAAGCATTTAATTTTCGTATTCCATTTATTATTGGTTCTAAATTATAAGATATTTATTAAATTTTTCAATATTTAGCTCAACCTGACCATGATCCGAACACTCATCACGTTTTATGTGGAGCTGATGCTGATTTAATTATGTTAGGATTAGCAACTCATGAACCTAATTTTACTATTATACGCGAAGAATTTAAACCAAATAAGCCGAAACCGTGTGATATTTGTGGTCAACTTGGCCATGATATGCAAGATTGTCTTGGTGCTGAACCAAATCAAAAGGAAGAAGAAAAAATTTTTGGGGCTGAATGTCAATTTATTTTTGTTCGTTTGAATGTACTTCGAGAATATTTGGAGCGAGAATTACATATGCCCAATCTGCCCTTTAAGTATGATTTTGAAAGAGCTATTGATGATTGGGTATTCATGTGTTTCTTTGTAGGTAATGATTTTTTGCCTCACTTACCGTCGTTAGAAATTAGAGAAAATGCTATTGATAGGCTTGTAAATTTGTACAAAAAAACTGTTTACAAAACTGGTGTAAGTTTAATATATTTATTAAACTTTTATATTCTGCAAATTTTTATTAAAAATATATTTATTTCTTATTTCTATTAGGGATTTTTAACTAATAGTGGCGAAGTAAATTTAGATAGAGTTCAGTTAATTTTATCGGATCTTGGTAACGTTGAAGATGAAATTTTTAAAAAACGCCAACAAAATGAATTATCATTTAAAGCGCGGGAAAAAAATAAAAGAAGAAGAAATGAAATAATAAGTAATTATAAACCAAGTTGGACACCAGTTGGTCAGTTTGCTCCAAATGTAAGTGTGATTAGTTATTTAATAAGAAATAAAACTATCATCATAAAAATTACAATATTAATAATTTGAGACGAACAGCCTTTAGGTCAAACGGTAAAACCTGTTCAAAATGCCCGTTACGAGGCTTACCAAATGCGTATGCAAGGAAGAAATTATAACACTAGTGCAGTAGAACGTGCATTACAAGGAACTAATGCTTCACTTGCTCTTGAAAAAATGATTGTGCCTGAGGTATTAATAAAAATGATTTAAAACTTTTTATTTTTATTTCATTATAATAATATGTTGAAATTTTTAATGAATTAAATTTCTAAGATAATAAAGTTAATTTTAATACAAATATTTAAAAATTCAGTGGTTCAAGTTATGTTTTAATACAACGATTGTGTCGTTTTCTTTTTTATTTATTACTTTATTATAGTGAAACGAAAAAACTCATCGTGCATATGAATATTTATATATATATATATATATATATATATATATATATATATATATATATATATATATATATATATAATTTGAAGATAATAATTTTTAATATATTATTGTTTTATTATAAAATAAAATAGCAAATCTAAATTTTTTGCATTATATATTTCTAGATAAAGTATATATAAGTAGTATATATAAAGTATATATAAGTATATATAAGTATATACGGGTAGGAGCATAAGGTATACAAGGTATCCAAGTGTATTTGCAAATTTTATTTATTTATGTTTAGGATAATAATTCAAGCGGTAATAGAGGTCAAAAACGCCAAATCGAAGAAGTGAAAGATGATGAGGAAGATGATCAAGCTCATGATGAAGTGAGACTTTGGGAAGATGGTTTTAAAGATCGATATTACGAATCAAAATTCGATGTACTGCCGGATAACTTAGCATTTAGGTGAGTATTATTCTAAAAAATATATTTTGTTTTACACCCAATAATCTATAATTGTATAATAATTTTAGAAACAATGTCGCTCTGCAATATGTAAGAGGGTTATGTTGGGTGTTACGTTATTATTATCAAGGTTGTGCTTCATGGAAGTGGTATTTTCCTTATCATTATGCTCCATTTGCCAGCGATTTCATCAATATTGGAGGTCTTTCTACAGAATTTGAAAAAGGAACTACACCGGTGAGTAACAATGTCATTTTGTTAGTTTTAAAAGCAATAATAATTATTTCTATTAATTAATTTTTAACAATTTTTTAGTTTAGACCACTTGAACAATTAATGGGTGTCTTTCCAGCTGCTAGTAGTAAACATGTCCCAGCTCCTTGGGCAAAGTTAATGAAAGATCCTGTAAGTTAATCTATAGAAATTTGTATAATTTTATTTTATTTTATTAATGATTAATTGATATAATTAATTACCCTTAGAGATCAACTATAATTGATTTTTATCCAGAAGATTTTAAAATAGATCTAAATGGAAAAAAATTTGCCTGGCAAGGCGTAGCTCTTTTACCATTTGTTGACGAAGAAAGACTTTTTAAAGCTTTAGAACCATACTATGATTTGCTTACAGAAGCAGAAAGTGAATAAAGTTTCTATTTTATAGTTTATTTCAATGTTCATCAAAAAATTATATTTTAATTTTAATGCAATTATTTTCATAGAAAAACGAAACGTTAGAGGAGACGATAGACTTTATGTTGGACCAGATAATAGTGGATATCAGTATCTCAAAAGTTTATATGAGAATAAAATTGATTACGATACGGAAGTACAAATATGTATAGATGGTATGCGAGGAACTGTTTTGCTCTCGGAAGATTGTGTTGGCGAAGGAGCTACACTTCCTTCACCTATTAATACACTGCCTGTTAGAAATAATAAAATTATCTGGTACAATTTCTATAAGTCGTATTGCACAATTTATAAAATATTTTTTTTAATTTATATTTCTTTTACTATTATATTTTCATAAAATTTTTTAAAGTATGAATTAAAAATCAATAAACACTTTATTGTATTATGGTTAAAAAAATTTTAAATAATAACATATCTGTTTTAATGGTTTTGAAAGAATTATTAATGACCGATTTGTTCTTAATAGTGTAAAATTTAGAGATCCCCAATTCGATGAAAATTATATGTTTCCTGCTAAACGATTAAGCGGAGCCGAAGAACCACCACGTGTTTTGAAACCGCAAGATTTTGAACAAATGAATCAAGGACACAATCAATGGAAGCCACAAACTGCTTTTGTTCCTTCAAAGAAAGTCGGCACGTTAGGTGATGAAGGACGTAGAATGTTAGGGTATGTGTAACAGTTAATTAATTATATTATTTTAATATTTAAAAACTATAAATATTTTTATTGATAATTTTAATTATTCTTTAAAGAAAATGTTATTAACTCTTAAACTACCAGTGTGATCTTATAAAATAAGTTTGTCTAGTCATGTGTTCGATAAAATTTGTATATTATTATATAGTTGCAAATAATTAAATAAAATTTATACTTGCTAGAGTCAAATTTTATAAAAATGATCTTATTAAACATGAAAATTCATTAAAAATTAAAATTCCTCTAATTTATTAAATTTCAAATAAATTACAGTTGCTATTATATATTGATGATATTTATTTATAAATGTCTTAAGAAATTTTGTCAATCTAAATTTATGAAATTATTATTTTAACGGTCTTAGAATTAAAAAATTTTTTTTATTCTATTTACAGGCATTATATGAATAATGCAAATACAAACGCAAATCGACAGCCAGGCATTTATGGTCATGTACCACCACCTTCTTCGTTACAGCAATCCTCTCGAGGTACATTTTTTTGTTGAAATTTTATGTTTTTAATCGTACATCGCTTTGATCACATCTATTGATGATAAATTATTTTATTATTTCAATATAATTTATAAATTAATGTGTAAATAATGTTTTTGTTTTAAAAAAACATATTGGAATAGTAGAAAAAAAAATTTAAATACTTATTAACGTCAAAGTGTTCGTTTTAAATTATTCGATACGTAACTAAAGAAACAAACACAATTTATATTTTAATTTGATGTAAATATGTATTTTCGTTACTTATAATCGCTAAATTTAAATGTAAACGGTTCAAATTTTAAATAATTTTTCAGATTTTCTTCAACTATTTTTTATATTTAATATTTAGTGTTAAAAAGAGTTTCAAATATTATAAATGAAATATTAATATTAATAAAAATGCTCATTTTTCGTATTAAAATAAAATGTACATTATGTTTATAATAATTTATACGAAAAGTTGCAAACTTACATTGTTTTATTTTATCTACATTAATCAAATTTATAACGATTTTCACTTATTGAACAGGTTATCAGAGCGGCTATCAGTCCAATCAATCACGGTCGGTAGGTGGACCGTGGGCGGGAGGCTACATGTCAAATAATTACCAAACGCAACAGTCATCTCATCATCAAAATTATCAACATCAAAATTATTCGCAACACCGAATGCAACAGCACCAACAACAGTCACAACAGCGCATAATAAGACCATATCAAAATCAAGGATATCAGCAAGCTAGGAATAGCAATTCACATGTAAATGCATTTTTTATAATAGTTTAAAATTTTGGCTAAACATTATTATTAATTGTATATTAATTAAAACGATTTAAAATTATAAAATCATAATAAATTTTATGTTGTTATTAACAATAAAATTTCAAGTAAAATGTCATAGCCACAATATTTTTTTAAACAAAATGTATCGACTTGAAAATAGAAATATGAATTTTAGTACAATTTAATTTTTAATTTAATTTAAGTATAGAGATTTCAATAAATTATCCTTTACTGTTGCCATTATTTTTATTTATAAAATGTTTTTTTTTTCAGCAACAAAATTATGGAAATAATAGATACGGAGGTGGAAGTTGGCGCGGACGATAAATTAAACTATATAAAATCATCGGGATGTTTTAATATTCATTCTAAGCACACAAAAACCTTGTATAAGGATTAAATGAATAATTTCAATAAATGTTAAGGAAAAAAACAATCGTTGCTATATCTGTAACGTATTAATCATTGTAATTATAATTTTATATTTAACTTTGAATTTTGAAGAGTAACAAATTACAGAAAATGTTAATTTACACATATGTATTTTACATAGTGTGTGAATTAAATTAGCGCATTAAGTTGAATATAGATAAATGCCTTTCTAGGGTACTGCAACCTAAAGAATCATTTTGATTTAGTCTGTAATGTATATGATAAAGAAATGTAAAAATTGATAATATTAGTAGAATTGATTTTAAGCTTTTCATTCGCATTGTTTTAACATCTAAAGAGACTAAGTACCTTAGAAGGATAAATGGATATAATTCAATAATATGCTAAAACGTAGATCACATATTAGATATTCATTTACATAAATATATGTATTATTATTTTATTTGATCTTTAGGGATTATATTATACAACAAATATGTGATTAACGATATTCGTATCTTCATCATTTCCGATTATGTAAATTTCGTTCATCTATTAAAGCTTTTGTAACGAGTTCTGTTAAGTACAATTTCATTTTTATTATAATCATATTAAAAAATTTGAAACTTCAATTACTGTAATTCTTTGTATGTATAGTAATCGATTATTAGATTATAAAAAGTTATGTGTATCAAAAATTATTTGTAAATCAAGTATGAAAGAACGCAATCATTAAACTTGTGTTATATTCGAGTGTAAAAGAAAAGTGGACAAAAAAATATATAATAAATAATGTGTATTTATACAAAATATTAATTATCACTATGTAATATTAAATTTTATATTGCGCTTGAAACAACAAGCCGATAATATACAAAGTATTTCTTTAGCAAATACTTGTTCTATCGATTTCCATTAAGCCGATTTTTGTCCTCTCCAATTTTTTATTTTTACTCTTCGTATCCTATTTTACATCAACAAATTTCTATTTTAACAATTTTTGAAAAACAGAATTTTTGAAACTGTACGAAATATTCAGGGCAGATAACTGAAAATATTATATCGATTATTTCCATGATCAATAAAAAATTCTTTAACATTGCAAAGCTTATTGATTTTTTTTCCTTGAAACCTTTTTCTTTTAAAACATTCAATTTGTCTGATGATTTATTATTAATTATTTATAAACATTTTAAAATAAATTTTTTTTTAATGCTGAAAAATTTCCGTTTATTAAAATTTACACATTTAGTTGTAATAGTGTCTACACTTCTAAAAAAAAAAAAACATTTGAATTACAATTTCTCTGATTAAAATAAGAATATCTTATTTTCATAATTTCAAAACTAAAAATATTACAATTGATTATTAAACAAGATTATTCTGTTAGTTTTTATGGAAAAAATAACTTGTCCGGTTGTTGATAAATTTGATAAGAAAAAAATAAATAAATAAATAAAAAAAAAAAAAAAAAAAAAAGTGGTAATAATAAATCGATGCAAATATAAAGTACAATATTTTTGACGTCATTTAATGAGAGTTATAGCAATTGTTTACTTTAGCGATTTTTCCGAAAAATGTATAACGTATGAGAATGATTTGCTTGAAATAAAATCTTCAGCCATATTGGTGAAATTCTTGTAATTACTTTTACTATTACATTTTTGAAAATATAAAATTTGCTACAAAACTAACTCGATTCACCAAGTAATTTCACCTGCAAAATTTTGTGCTCTCGTAGTATTTGCCATCTACGTTAATCAAACATTTTATTCAGTCGAAAATAATAAAAACTCAAAACTTCGTACACGTTTAATTTCTTAATCGCTGTACGATAAATCGGCATCTCAATCGCATGCAACCGATACAAGCAATCGCTCATACATATATATATATATATATATATATATATATATATATATATATATCGTACCTCCATACAATAACCCGATGGTCTATTATATACAGCAAATCTCCGTTTCCGAAGAGAGCATGTTATAGCAGCGCAACGTTCGTGCACGTGTGCATGGAAAGGGGAGTAGGGAGGAGTCAATTAAAGGTGACGTGTGTATATATCGCCGCGCGTCGCACAACACGAGAGAGAAGTTATATAGAAGGGAAGTTCGGCACGCGACTCAGCTTTTGACATTTTTATCGATGGGCGGCCGCGAAAGTCACGGCAAGTCCGCGAAGACCGAAGGGGGAGATCGAGCAAGCGACGAGGAGCCGCCGAGGACTCCTATATATATATATATATATATATATATATATATAGATATAGATATATAATCGAGGCGCAGGCAACTCCATTGTTTCTCGTTTGTCAGCCCTCGGGGAAGTTGTGCGTCGATGCTGCGTAATCACCCTTGAATTGTTTTTCCGTCTTACTCGAGTGTACGCGCTTATAAGCGTAACGCATGAATGCGAAGAAAAGGATACCGAATCGACGAAGGAATATACCTATATGTATATACGTGTAGCTTTTTAGGATATCGCGTGTTACTCGTTTGCATCTTTTTTACTCGTGTTATGTGTTTCCATTGGGATATCTGATTTGATTGTTATTATGAACCTTATTTTAAATCGTATACATTTTTTTTTCTATTTTGTAATATCGATTGAACGTTGTATCGCGAATTTTCATATATTTTTATTCGAATTAATTATTAAAACAAAAGAAGGGTCGAGCTGCTTTAAAAATTTATAAATTAATAAAATTGTGTAGAGTATGCACGCTTTCTTATTTAAAGAGAAAAATAATATACAGAATAATTAAGAAACTCGTTAAATAAATTTTATCAAACTTAAGAATAAATCGCATATGAATGGATATATATTATTAATTAAATCAAAACAATTTCTACATATTTATAAATTTCTTTATTAAAAAAACATATAAAAAAATGTGTCGAGAGAAACATGTTAACATAATTATAATTATATGATTTAATAAAGACAATAATATAATTATAAATTTTATTAATTCAGTGAGTACGTCATTAGCGAAGGAATATTATGTAATTCGGTAATTATATAAAGCAACTATAATTATTGTTTTTCACCTATTTTGATGGCAAGATTGATCGCACTGAAAATGTCAAAATTAAACTCGAAATACGGTAAAATAACCAAGGGTAAGCGTGTGTGTAGGGTAAAAAATAAAAATAAAAAAAAAAAAAATCGAAATGAAAATGGAGAGAAATAAAAGGAAGAAAAGAGAGAGAGAGAGAGAGAGAGAGAGAGAGAGAGAGAGAGAGAGAGAGAGAGAAAGAGAGAAAGATGTTGGGATTGAAAAGTGATGGAGGATAGCACGGGAGGAGAGTTCGGGGACATCGTTCTCAATCTCTCCGGGATTAGCCGCGAAGGTAGTTTGTCACGTAGCGCGTGATTCTACGTCGTTTTGTTGTTTGGCACGTTGACAAGCGCGCGAGCAAACGAGCGAGAGTCGAACGAGCTCCAACGTCGCGTGCTTGCTCTCTCTTTCTCTCTCTCTCTCTCTCTCTCTCTACACTCTGCTACCGTCGTCGTTCGTTCGTTTTGCCCAATTATAAAACAAACGCGGAGCACTCCGTAATTATCCAATTAGCGGATGTTCTATCCCTTCTCTCTCTCTCTCTCTCTCTCTCGTTTCTCTTTCTCTCATTTTCTCTCTTCTCTTTCTTTGCCGTTCTTTCTCGCTCTCGATTCTACTTCAACTACTCTCTCAGAGTTTCCCCTGCTTTTCCAAGCTTTTTTCTTAATTTCTCTCTCTCTCTCTCTCTCTCTCTCTCTCTCTCTCTCTCTCTTTCTCGCCCTCTTTTTGCCAACTTTCTATACTTTTCTTTTTTTTACAAAACCTCGTTTTTGCTACGCAATATGTTTTGTATTTCTTTATTATTCTTACATTATATTTTAATATTAATTTTTAATATTCAATAAGTCTGTTTAGAATTTTCATATCTAAGTATCATACAAAGGAAAACTAAATGTCTTAGCAATGGGCATTCTAATTCTACTAATCAAAATTTTCGATGGAATTGATCGTTGTAAAAAGCAACATGGTAACCTAATATATTGTTTGAGAAATGATTATAAATAAATGCGTACTGCATATTTTTTATATTTTCATGTGACATTATTTTTATTCTTCATCTTCAAAATTATAAATAAAGGTTTTATTTAAATTTAATTTTCTATTTTGCATTTTTTACATTAGTAGCAATTTATTTATACATTTCAAAAATTTCATTCAATATTCATTGAACAGGAAATTAAACAATGAATTTGTGCATTTATAATCTAATGTGATTTGATAAAAATATACGATATTAATCTTAAAATACAATTCTTAGAATTATTTGTTGCGCAACTTAGCTTTTATTACTATATTCTAGGTGGTATGCTAAACAAGGAATAATATATATCAAAATTTTTATCCTTATTGATAAACATTTTTACAGAGTTTAAAAAAAATAAACAAATAAAAATTAAAATCTTTGTGATGTTTTCCTCAATTTCAAAATACTATACGTCCAACGTGTAGAATTTGTGATTGTAAACCACATAAGTAAAAAAAAAAAAAAAAAACAAAAATAAAAAAAAAAAGATAATTTTGTAACAAACAAAAATAAAGGAAGAAAATATGTAAACGTAACGAAATAAAGTATAATATTCGAAAAATAAATGTCAAATTCGTTTACATAAAAGCTACACACAATGTATTTGCAGTATATCAGGGATATTAGGACTTGTTTCGTTTTCACTTGCAAACCTTCTTTATCAATTTTTCAACGTTTATTACGTTTGCCTTCTTCTTCTATTACTCGATTTTCCTTGCGCGCTAGAAAGAAACAAACACGCACGCGTATCAGCGTTTTTTAAAAATTGCGAATAATTAAGAGCCAGCTTCATCGTCGTCGACGTCGAAAATTGAAGGAACGCTTTTTCTTTCTATCGCATATGTACTACTATCTCGCGTCGATGTTGGCCGTCCTTTCTCTCTCTCTCTCTCTCTCTCTCTCTCTTTCATCCTTTCTCATTCTCTCGAGTGGGTTGTGCAGTGCTGCTACTGCTGCTGTGCACCGGGAAAATCAAGTCACGAGTGTCAGCATTAATTCGAGAAGGGCTTGCTCTCTCTCTCTTTCTTTCTCTTGCGAGCAAGTAGCGAACGAGCGAGCTATCGCAGAATTTTTTATGATGTTAATCTTCTTGTTATACGCGGGGACTTTTTGTACTCTGCCTAATTTCTTCCGTTCCTTGGAGGCTTCTTTTTCTTTCCTTTTTTTTTTTGTTTTATCTAACGTGTGCTATATAATAAAGATGTCTTTTTAAAGAGATGAAATTAATTATTTTAGTTTTTGAAATACGTAGATTTATTTTTGCTAAATAATTTATTAATTGATTGGCTTATTGGTTTTGTGGTATATCGTAAAGTTGCAGTTTATTGTTTTCTTACTTTAAATGTTTTCCATTGGACAAGAACATATAGAAATCATAAAATTAGTTGAAACATAAGTTTCAATTTTAAAAACAAAAAAAATCACGTATAACTAATAATTTTTACAATTATAAATTTATACTTATTAAAATTATTTTAAAACAATGTAAGTTAATGTGAATTTTCATTGTATTTCCGTAATAATCAAAAATTTAAGTTACGTAAAGCGTTACAACGGATTTTTTTTTCTTTTTTTTTCTATAATCATGAATACAAAAATTAAAATTTATCAATAATCAATATCTTTAAAAAAATAAACTACTTGTAAAAAAAATTAATATTTTTCTTTCATCAAAAAATTTTTAGTCAATAACGTAAGATAAATCTTATTGAACGCCTGCAACGCGCTTGTATTAATTCCCAACTCTTTAATACCAATTTAAGTAAAACAAACAGACTTTACCAACCAAGAAAAGGGTCAGAAACAAACTCTCCGACTTATAACGATTCGCAAGGAGATTTTGAAAATCCACAGGGTTAATAATGCGCGCGTGCGTCTACTCCGCGATCTAACTTATGCACACGTGTGAGCGTAAAAACAAACAGATTGAGAGAGAAAGATTGAGAGAGAGAGAGAGAGAGAGAGAATAGACGAATTATATGTATATATATACATATATACATATATATAACGAAGGGAAAAGAGGGAGGATATAATAGTGGATGGTCAGTGTGTGGAGTCGTTCGATAATTTATATCGCGGGGCGTAAATGCCAGCAGCAGACGCACTAGCACCGGACGGTTTATATAATTTGCCGCGCGCGTTAAACCGTACACACACACACGCGCGCACGCACATACCCACACACACACACACACACACACACACACACACACACACACACACACACACACACACACACACACACACACACACACACACACACACACACACACACACACACACACACACACACACACACACACACACACACACACATATATATATATATATATATGAACTAGTCGATATCCTACTGTGTGAGAACTTTATGTACATGTATATATGGATGCCTCTGAATGTTTCTACTTTCCCGGTGAAAGCGTGGCGGGCAAAATTTCCAGTACGAGGTTTAGAAAAATTGTATCATCGATGACATAGAATGATACCTGCATATTTGTCCTATTTGACTTTTTTTATTTTAATTTTAACTAAATGGCTTTAAAAGATGTCTTAATTCAATATAAAAGTTCACGTAAATCAATGCCTGCATTTATTTTGCACAATTTTGTTAAAAATATTTAAAAAAAAGATAGAATTTCCTCTTTTGACGATGACATTTTTTATTCTTATATTTCATACAGTTCCAAGTAAACAAATATTGTTAATTGTAAAAAATGTTTAATCGCTCATTACTTTGTTATTTTTTTTATTTTATTTTCAACGTTTAATTACTTTAAACTTTCATGCGCTTCAATAAATTGTAAGTGTAAGTAAGCATAACTGTAAAAAATTTTCGTGGATAAAATTAACTTTAAAAATATACTCAAAGATAATCACTAGCATACGATATGTTATTTATATATCTAACACACCAAAATCCAAAAGATGGATAGAGAAATAGAATGGTATTGCACACACACACACACACACACACACACACACACACACACACACACACACACACACACACATATATATATATATATATATATATATATATATATATATATATATATATATATATATATATATATATATATATATATATATGTATGTATGTATGTATGCAGGAATGTTAAAAGCTTAAAAGTACTAAACGCAGTCTCATCCGACGTAAGATCCGACTTTGATATTAACTATCCAACGCATACTACGTTATCTGTGTGTACAATCGCGTATGTATCTGCACATGGGTGTATGTGTGTGTGTGTATGTGTTTATGTATGAATCGTACGTCAGTTCTGACATGACAGTAAGGCAATCAAGAATAGGGGTAACTGAGCAAACTACGTCGTGGCGGGAGGGAATATTGTCGTCGATCCATCGATTGCTCGACCGACGCTTTTCCTGCTATTCGCTGGATAAATTAAACGACTATGACGTTTTTCTTCGTACATATTTTTTAAACATATATATGTATATGAGTGTATATCTCTTTGCTAAATATGCTTATTCTATAGTTTTTTATGTGAAAATCTATAATGTAAAATTCACAAAAGATGTTGTGGATTAGAAACAGGTAAGTGTTTAAAAATAAAAATTCGAACAATTTTATTCTGATATTTGAAAAAAACTATTTTGCATGCGTAATTTCTTTTAATATATATTTATCTACAGTTATGTTTGTTAAATTATTTCTTCGAGACTAAGTTGGTACTTTGTTTCATCGTTTTTTTATAACTTTCAATGCATGTGCTATTAAATATTTTGTAAAAGAAAAATATTTTTAATATAAAATTTATTATAAAAAGGAAAAGAATTCTATTTAGGTAGTCATTTATTTTACCATTATGATTTATTATCAATAATCGGTCAATTCTTCTAAAAAAATAAGCAATAATACTCGACGGCAATTGAAAAATAAAATTTTCAATTTCATTATATATAGAAATATTACTTAGCATTTTTCAATAAGTTATGTCTTTTCTCGTGCGCCATATGTTAGTTTTGATAAGTTTTATTAAAAAATTAAAATTCTTATCGAGCAATAAAATTAGTTCAATGCTTCTTCCTTTTTACAGTTACGCATATAAAAAATTCTTTTTTGTTTATAATAAGTTTACCATATTGTGTTGAGTTAAATAGCAAATAGTTATCATACAATTTTAATATGCAAGTTTATATAAATAATTTTTAATTTTGATCAAAATTCATTACGACAATTGAAATACCTAGATTTAAAAAAGAAAAATTAACATATAAAAACTTCATAAGAAATTGAGTTTAATCACCCAATTAATGATTGATTTATTAAAGAGACAAAAATTTAAGATTGTCATAGATTTTTTTTATATACAATTTTTATTATTTTAAACGAATATATAATTTTAATCAAAAGCCTAATGCTTATATTTTTGTAATAATAAGTATATTATTTAAAAAAGAGTGTACTTTATTTTTATATAATATTTTATTTATTACTAAAATTTATCAAAAATCCAGCAATGGTAAAAAACATAAGAATCGGTGAAATTTTATGAAAAGAAACAAAAAACATTGTTTCAATTAAATAACGAAGATTTACATGATAGTGTAAATAAGAGTAATATAAAACAAAATAATAAATAAATATTAAACTAGACATAGTCATAAAGAGAAAAAAAGAATATCGTTGGTAAATATAGACGGTAGGGGAATTTGAAAAATTTGAAAGATAATTTTGGTAAAAAGATACAATGCGGGGCCAATGATAAATCAACGAAAAGTAACGTTAATAACAATAAAAGCATTTCGTTGTGACATATTTACACAGAATCGTCAGCCCGCCCGGCGAGCATTACATATCCGCACACCCAAACTCGTGCACATGCACAAACACACACACACACACACACACGCGCGCGCGCGCGCGCGTTGAAAAGCTGAGAACGTGGCATCGAGGGAACAAGAGAAAGAGAGAAAGAGAAAGAGAGAAAGAGAGAGAGAGAGAGATGATGATGATGGAGAAGGTGGAGGCGGTCTCCGCACCCGCGCATACGCTCCTCGCGTTCGGTGCTGGCTTTCGAGTGGACTGCAAACACTAGAGATGGCCCCGTGTGCTCGCGCCCACCCGCAAGCCTATATATATATATACGTACATGGCATCGCACGACCGGCCTTCGGACTCTCTCTTTCTCTCGCGTACGCTTGCGCCTTTGTCCGTATCTCGTTTTAGCTGTATCCTTCGCTTTTCTTGAACACCTATATACGTATATAAACATGTATATATGCATATTTGTGTGTGTGTGTGTATGTGTGTGTATGACTGTAAAAACTCGCTACTGCTTTACACGCTAACGCAAGTATTTTGTACGTCTTTTGCTTCTACTTAAAATGTCTCTCTTTCCAATTTTCGATTTAACGACGTTTTTACCCGCTAAACCGCTTGAACCTTGTACATACAATTGAGTTTCGTAAGAGAAAGCTTATTTGTTTTTACTAACAGTGCATTTTATTTGAAATATGTGATCGATTTCATAAGTTGAGATGGCATTTTTTGCAATTAGAGGCGTAAAATTTTATTGAAAAAATGTATTAAAGTATATTGAAAAAAAAAAATTAAAAGTATTATACATAAAAACTATATAAATTACACATGAATTTATAAATTTTTAAAAATTAAAATAATTAGGTAGAATTTTTTTGTAAGTAAATAATTTTTTACATTTATTTTAAACTTATGTTTATTAGATATTTATATAGAATAAAACAAAATAAGTAAGAACTGTTCAACTTTTTAGGAAAAATTGATAAAATTTCATTCAATTGAATAAATGATATTTTTTTTACTATCAAAATACATAATTTAATATCACGAATTATTTTTTTTACATAACACATTATCATCTATGCTTTACATATTATATAATAAGGTTTTTTAATCAATGAAAATTTTCAACAATATAATGCATATTAAACATATAATGAAATAATAATCCTCTATAATTAAAAAAAGTGTGCATTTAATGTAGATTTACTGAGATTTAATTTAACATTAGAATAGAAAGATATAGTTAGGTTAAAACGCAACGTAATATTGCATTGAGTATTTTTTAGAAAATACAACACTTTTTATGAAATTCAAATTTTGTTTTCAGATATGAAATTTTAAGAAAATAACGATGAATGTATTTTAGAGTCGAGCCCTTACTAAACCTTTTAAAAACATTTTCATCTGATAGTCTGGCGGGCTAGAAAGACAAAGGTATGTCCTTTACATGAAGTAAATACAATTCTTTTCAAACTTAAGAATTATTAATTTTTGATAAATTATATGTATGGAAAAAATTGATTATTTGAATCAAGGAAAAAATCCTTTTCTTTCCTTTTCTAAAACTTGAAGATTTCTCATTGCGGCTACTGAATACTTAATGTTTTGTACTTGATATACATTTTAACTATGATTTAAAAAAAAAAAAATTTTATACAGAGAGGATTATAAAATAATTAAAGAAATTAATTTATAATTTAAAGAAATAAATGCATAACGACATTTTAAACAGTGTTTAAAATTTTGAATAAAAATATATTTATTATAATTAGTTAACGTTCTCATTAGGATATCTGTAGATAAAATAAAATTATTCGTTATTCAAAATCTCTATTAAAATAAAAAAAAATAAAAAAAATAAAAAAAAAAAATATTAGCAAAGCATAATCCAACTTTAGAGTAATCGCAATCTGTATATAAAAATTATGAAAAAAACTGTCGCCTGTCGTCGCTGATGTATAAGAATAAAAGGTTTCTTTACCGTGCACGTATCATTTGTCGCGATCAAAAGACGCATATGCGTAATGGCTAAATCACTTTTACCGAGGTTTTTTTGAAGAAGCGACAAAAAAAAACATAAAAGGTATATATATATATATATATATATATATATATATATATATATATATATATATATATATATCATCAGCCCTTCAAAAAGGTGTATAATACGCGACAAGATGACAAGGAAGATGAAGCATAAGAAATCGTGTGCACAACGAAGTAGAGACAGAGAGAGAGAGAGAGAGAGAGAGAGAGAGAGAGAGCAAAAGTGAATCTATGTATAAAGAAAGAGAGATAATTGAGGAAAAGTGCAGCGACGAATAGAGAGGCCTATTCGTCGCTGCACTTTTCCTCAATTATCTTGGCCAAGTAGCATTAGCATCACCGATGAAATTGCACGTGTATGCGCTCACTTACGTTATAAATGTGCGCGCGCCCATACAGTACCTCTTCTTCCCTACTCTCTACCTACTTTTCTTTTGATCGCACGGCCCTATACCTATGCGTATATGTATATATGTATGACAAGGAATAAGGAGAGTAGGCAGCTACAGAGAGAAAAGTGCCTGAGAAACGGCTCGCTTGCTTTCACACGACTTGGATCTATGTAATAGACGTTCGCGTATGTGCACACGCTCTCCTACGACGAAGCAGGAGCTAATATATATATATATATATATATATATATATATATATATATATATATATATATATATATATATATATATATACCTGACGTTTTGCGCGCCGCGGCTATGTAACGTAGAGGGAGGGACGGTCTCGACTCGTAGACGCGACGAGGACCATGTCCATTACGAGCGCGCTTTCATTATCCATCCATTAGGCATCCAACGACAACGACGAAGTCGACGTCGACGATCTTAAAAAGAGACCCTACTTTTCATCCCGTAGAGCAGCACTTTCTTTCTACACCCTCGCTCTACTCCTCTTTCGGGCCTCTCTTCTTGCTTTCTTTACATCTCTCGTACAAGCTCTCTCTCTCTCTCTCTCTCTCTCTCTCTCTCTCTTTTATTTTCCTCCTATTCTCTTTACCACTTTTTCACTTTATTCCTGTAATTTGCTCGCTACAAGTTTTACTTCTTATCTATACCGTTTCGCGTTACATCGCCGTCTCTTTCTTTTTTTTTTATCTTCTCGCCTTTCCATTGCTGGATAGAGAATTATCAATATTTTTATAAAGTTTATCGGTCAATTGTAGTAAAATTTTTATATATTATCGCGAACCTTCACGTTGAAAAAATTATAAAGTATATATTTTTATAATAGTTTATTTCGTTTTCAATTATTTTAGAGTTTGAAAAAAAATGTGTTTAATTTTACAAGATGTTTACAACTAACTATAATTTCATAAATAATAAACTATTTTTAATGCAAATAAAAATATTTGAATATTCTGTATCATCGTTGAGTATTTTAATTATATTTTTGTGGGCTCATAATTAATTTTCAATTTCATCGACACTATTCTAATTATAAATCGATTATAATACTATCGAAAATATTTTCATATATAGATAAAAATTACAAAATTATATTGTTTTCTAAATATTATCTAATAAAACATTACGAAAAGTCTAATTCGATCAAATGTTTCATTTTTACAAATGTCTTCATCAAATCTTAAATATAAATTTAAAATTACATAATAGCCTTTTTATCTAGGCCATAATAATCACTACGTAACCTTTATATATATCTAAGAAACTCATATTTGTTTAATACCCGAAACACCGCATTCGCGGTTATTGTACACGTGCGAGCGCATATACATAAAACAATGTACATTTGAACGCTAGTGTATAAACTCCTCGCAGGTACACGAAGAATATATATATATATATGTATATATATATATATATATATATATAACTATAAATAAATGAAAAAAAAAAAAAAAAAAAAATGGAGATCAAGAAAGGAAAAGAAAAAGGAAAGCCGCACGCTATTTTTTTTTACTTATACAGAAAGGCTCGGAGGACCGTAGCCTTATTCACTTTATAAATAGGCATTTTCGTAACCTCGTCGGATTTTTTTTCTACTTTTCGATTCATCATTGATCGCAAGAAGGGGAGCATCTTCCTTTTTCTTTCGGATTTCACTTATACGTACATAATAATACATGTGCGCGTGTGTGTAAGTTAGGCGCCTCGACTCGCGTGTAATTCAAAAAAAAAAAAAAGTACAAAAAAAAGGGTCTCTTTCTCTTTCTCTCTCGTTGTGGAGCTGTCGACTGTCAAGCGAGAGAGAAAGAGGAAGATAGCGAGAGAAAGAAAGAGAGAGAGAGAGAGAGAGAGAGAGAGTTTTGACCGACTTTGTTTGACCAGTTCGCTTGGGTGAAAATCTTGTAAAGATTACGAGATTGTGGGAAAATAGTGAATCAGACATCAGCTCTTCGCGTATTTCCTCTCTTTCTCACCCTTTCTCCTCCCGCTGTGTCTTCGTATCTTTCGTGAATTAAACTGAGCTTTCAAAGTGTTTTGAGTATATATACCGTGTGAATGAGAACGCGGAAGATTTGATTTTAATAAAGGCTTCTTTTTCGTAAAAATTTGAAAAAAAATTACCTACCACTTGTCGTCGTGGAATTGAAAAAGTAATATTTAAATTACTATGCGACGTACGTATAAGCTTTCTTTTTTACGTATCTAATATATAAATAATAAAAATTACAAAATTATTCTTAAAATTTTTACAAATTCACAGAATAAAAAAAGTTGCAAATAAATCAATTCACCGTTTAATATTTGCACGATTGACATAAACATTGTTATACCGATAAAACTCTGGTTAACGATATTATTAATTAACTTATATAAAGTTAAACAACTCATCACACTCGGTGTGGAACGAAAAAAAAGAAATAATAATAATAATAATAATAATAATAATAAGAAATAAAAACGTATAAAGTCACTCGAGTTTTTGGATTATTTTTAGTCTGAAGTCGCGCGCGCACGCTCGTACGTATGTACGTGCATTATACATATACATATGTATTTACATGCATGTATAAGGGAGACAAAGCAGCATGACAACAACGCAGGTGAGTTTTGCTTTCTTCTTTCTCCCTTCGTCTCTCTTTTTCCAGAAGAAGAAGAAGAAGAAGAAGAAGACTCTGAGGAGAGAGGGAGGGAGGGACGGCGAAGGCAAGGTTACCGTGTGGCATACGGTTCGCAGTTGTAGATCCGTCGACAAAATGCGCGGGAAGGGCATATGTACGTGTCCTCGCGAGCGCTCCAGCTTCCGACTCTAATGAGGCGCGGCGTAATTAGTGAGCTGTCTCCTGGCAAGATGTACACTACTACTCGACGAGTGGAAGCGCCAAGCGCGACATTTCTCTCTCTCTCTCTCTCTCTCTCTTTCTCTCTCTCTCTCTCTTCTCCTTCTCCAACTCACCTTTTTTTTCCTCTTATCACTCGCTGTGCGCACGTCGAATTTCTTCTTTTATTCTTACATTCTTTCCTTTTATTTACGGCTTCTTGTCTTGACGTTACGAGCCTCGAGGCGCCTTCTTTTCTAGTTGATACTTGTACTTTAGCTCGAGCTTTAATTTTTTACTCTTTCACGTTAGCCACCGCCCGACCGATGCTATGTACTTTAAATGTTGAGGCTTTCTCTTCGTGGCACCCTTTGTGCATGACGCTTATTTCTAAAAATTTTAAATAGCAATGATTTGACTTTTAACGCAATGTAATAATTATAATGGGAAATTTTATTAGCCGCTTTATTTCAATTATTTAACAATTTTTTTTTTTTTTTTTTTTTAATTTTATCAAAGCGTACAATAGCCGATACAGAACTTGCTATAAATATTATTAATAAAAATTTTTAACTCTTTAAGGCATTCCATGTAGCCTTGTAAATGTTGTTTCAAATTTATATTTTTAAAACTGCTTCACAAATTTAAAAGATTTTTAAAAAATCAAACATTTTAAGTGTGCGTAAGTGAGTAGAATTATTTCACCTGTTTTTTGTAATAACGACTTTTACTTTCTTTTTAACTTAGTCGCGAGCAAATATCAGCTTATGTATTATATTATTTAATATATTTACATAAAAATATTGTTTAAATATACTATATATAATTTATTATACTTGACGAATCACTAAATCATGTTCAAATATTTTTAAGTTTATTATTACTAATTTAAATTAAAATTTATATGTTGAATTATTTCTGTATTTTAAATTTATAAGATTTATTCTAGAATTGTCAGATTTTATTAAGAATTGTTTTCATGATTTTTTTTGCCATTTATAAATGCGTCGTTTTTACCATTTAAAATTTTGAGAAAATATGTTTGTAGAGTTGTACCGGCGATTAAATATAAATTTAAATTAAGATAAATATTTTATATTTTAAGAAAACTTGATGTAATTTTTAAGCTAGGTTTTGAAAATCAAAATAAAAAAAATTTATAAATTTGTTTTTGTTGACTTTCCAAAGCCTATAAATAAACAATCGTATAAACGAGTTTCGTATATTAAAATCACATTGTTAACATGATTTTCTAGCTTGTGGAGCATAATATTATGTAAACTTTTTAAAACAATAATTAATACTAAAAATATTTTTTAAAATTGATAAAAATTTTTATTATGATAATCAAAAGAAAGAGTTTTTTTTCTTTGTTTGTAAAATAACTTGAATGTGTTAATATGTAATTTTATTGAATTCAAAAAAAAAAAAATCGAGTTGTTTAAATAAAAGGTAAAAATTTACATGATTATAGTAATAGCATAATTATCATTGCCATTGTATTGAATTAAATTTCGAAAAATTAACATTATTATTCGATGTTTAATTTTTACGTCATAATAAAATATCTCATTGTTAAGAATAAAAGCAAAATCAAAAACAAAAAAAGAATAAGAAGAAAATAATGTTAATGAAACGTTATTTAAAGAAAGAACAAGCAATACGGAACGTTAATAAAAGGAGAAAGGTAAATGGTGCATAGATTCCATTCAATACAGAGACACTCTCTCTCTCTCTCTTTCGCTCTATTTGAAAAAAGCTACTACCTGTTCGTCACACACGGAACCTATAATTTTTTTCTCTCTATTTATACCATTTAGTCGCCTTCGTTCACCTCTCTCGGGTAAATGGCGCGTAATTTATCTGGATCTATTACGCTATTGAATTTATTACAAAGTATACTCTCTCTCTCTCTCCATCTTTCTTTTGTCCCTGTTTGGATTATTATTTAGTTGTGTGTGTGTGTGTGTGTGTGTTTGTGTGTTTGTGTGCATGTGTGTGTTTGCACCCGCGCAACTATTTATGGTTTATCATTTTTTATTGGACGAATGACGTGTAATTATACTTAGTAAATTTATAAAATTTCTCAATAAATAATTTTTTTTTAATTTTTTTATCTCTTATTTCGATTTAACGGTTTCTAACTAAATTATTCCCATTTTTCATAAAAGTTATTTTAAAATCATAAAATTTAAGATCATCCACGATTAATGTTTTCTTTCTTATCAATATTCTCGCAATGATCGATAAAAAATATTCGTAAATTATTACTAATTTACTCCGGGAAAAAGACTAAATGTACGATAAAGGACTGAACGTAAAATTTAAAAAGTTTAAAAGTCCAGGAATTATTTATGTATACTTACGTATACACGACGAACATTACACATAGACGTTTGCTTTAACACAGGAAAACTTTTTTGATTCCAATTAACCTTGATGCTTCGCCCGTACCTCCATCTTCTTCTCATGAATTATTATTTTAATGAATATTGTGAGATGTGCGAGAAGAGGAAAGGAAAAATAAAGAGGGAAAAAAGAGAGTAAAAGAGAGAGATAGATGGTTTACAAAGGAGGCAGTCGAACGAGATTAATTCAAACGGCGTGTTCTTTATTCTTTAGACGCAAGCGCGCGCGCGAGCGGACGCTTGCCCCAAAAAAAGGGGGAGAGTAACTGCAAAGTATAAAGAGATCTCGCGTGGTATACGAAGGATGAAGAAAAAAAATTTTTAAGATAAATAAAATAAAAAAGACGATATAAAAAGCAGAGAAAGAGAGAAAGAGAAAGAGAAAGAGAGAGAAAGAGAGTTGAAAAATAACAAAAAACAAACAAAAAAAAAAAGAGTATCAGAGAAAGAGTAACGTGAATAACGCGAGTACGAAGTTTTGCGAGCAATTAAGTTTTGTTGTTTTAATTAAAAGACCTTTTGAGTGCCGGAAGAATTACTAAATTCTTATAAGCGCAGGATGAGAACTAAAATGTTAAATGAAGATTAAAATTTATTCGAATTAAAGGGACGCGTTGCTCAATTTTATGGGGATGTTATTTATATATATATATAAATTTTTTTTTTTTTTTTTTTTTTTTTTTTTTTTTATACGCATACATATTAAATTTAAATAAAAAATTAAAATTTAAAAATAGATTATCTAAAAAGTAGAAATAAATGGTTTCTGTTTTAATATTCCAAAGATTTTTAAATCAATCTGTTAAATTTGTAATGGGATTACTTGTATCTATTATAATTTTCATATCAATTTTTTTTTCATAAGATAGAAATCTTCCCACGCTTTTATGCATTACTAAGTTAATTATTAATACTGTATTGTTAATGTTTACGTTGATAATATATAAATTCTTTTCACAAAATATAAATAGTAGTATATAGATTAAATTGTTTTTACACAAAAAAAGGATTAATTGCGCAATATATAGTTAATTGTTAATAAACGATAATAAATGTAATATTTATCGAAAAAAATGAAACATATAACTTGGCTCAGACACTATCCAAGTCAGTAATTACTATCAAACATCCCACCGCACACTTTCGCATTACGCACGAATAAACTTTATTTTCTTTAATAAGCCCCATCCACGTAATTTCTCTCTCTCTCTCTCTCTCTCTCTCTCTCTTTCTCTCAGAGTATTAAACCTGCAAGCGCATATGTGTATAAGCACCGACGTGCTCACTGAACCGAGCGTGGATTTTTTTTTTTTTTTTTTTTTGTAATTCAGAAATTGGTGCGCGCGCGTGGTTCAGCGATGTATACCCAAATAAAAATGTACGATGTATGGTTGCGTCGAACGTATATATATATATATATATATATAATATGCATATTGATGTATCCGAACAACCGCAAACGTGAAAAGTTAAAACGTATAGACTAAAGAAAAAATTTTAGTTTAGAATAAGTACTGTATGAAAATCTAAATACAAGCGATTATTATTATTATTTTCCTTTTTTTTTGTGAATAGAATTTAGAGAAAAAAATTAATATTTCATTGCAATTATTTGTGGACAGCTTGGATTTGAACGTTAAATTATTTTGAATTTTTTGACAATGCATGTGAAATTTATAGAATATGATATCCTATAGAATAGAAAATATCACCCTTGCAAAATGAAATCTTACAAGTTGGACTCTTATAGATTTTGTTTGAAAAAAAAAAAAAAAAAAAAAAAAAATTATGAAAATTTTTAATTTGTTTGTAAGTTTTATTTTGAAATTAATAACTTCAATTGATATAAATTAAATAAAATTAACACGTCGTGTAATGTTAATCATAATTATATAGATTAATATTTAAAAAATATTACAAATAAATTATATTTAAAAAATACTACAAATAAATTATATTTAAAAAATATTAAAAATAATGCGTATATAATTATAGAATTTGTTTCGTTTAAAATTACTAAAAATCTGCAACTGTCAGGTAACAATTTATACCTTAAAATAATATAAACATTTTATTTTAGAGTTTAAAAAAAAATGAAAAAGAAAATAATAGTTAAATTCCAAATGATCGCGCAGACATTATTACAAGAATCAAAATCCCATTCAAAGCCAAGGAAGACCACAAACGAGCGATTCATCCACAACATTTGATATGACAATGGCCTCAAGGCAAGTAAGAGAGAGAGAGAGAGAGAGAGAGAGAGTGAGAGAAGTATGAATGAAATTGTGGCGCCGTAGAGAGAAGTTAAAAAAGGGGGATAAAAAGGAAGAGACGATAGAAAGAGAGAGTGAGTGAGAGAGAGAGAGAGAGAGAGAGACTTAGAGTGAGTGAGTTTATAAGAAGGGCGCTACTGCGGTTTTACGACTCATTTCAGTGGGCGACGTGTGGGAGAATGAGATTATCGCGATTCACCGGGACAAATCTACCCTCTCTCGTTCTCGCGCCTATTGTGCCAGTCCCGCTCGACGAAAGAGAGTGAGAGAAAGAGAGAAAGAGAGAGAGAAAACGAAGGGCCCGCGCACTACTCTCTAGATCATCCGTTCAATCGGATTTTCAATCTCCGATTCATTCCGTCTCTCTCTCTCTCTACCTCTTATACACTCTATAGGTATATATATATATATACACATATGCAAGCACGCAGTATTCGCTCGTGCGTGATTTTTCTCTCCACATATATATATATACAAGAACGAATCTTAAATATGTATGTTTGTATATGTCGTTGAATAGCGCTCGGCTTATTATGTATAAGGAATTGGTGAGGCGTCAAGAGATTTCGACGCCGATTGAAGCTTCCGATATACTTGGATTTTAGTTTTCTAACTACCCGACTCTCTCTCTCTCTCTCTCTCTCTTTCACTCACTCACTTTCTTTCTCTCTTATAAGCGCCATAATGGCCTCTCTCGAGTCTTAGTTTTTTATGTTTTTTTTTCTTTTTATGTTTTTCAATGCATCGTAATGAAATCGTCGAGAGCACTTTTGTACGAAATTAACGCTTAATTCATTCGAAACATTTAATGTGACTTTTTAATAATTTTCTTTATACATCATTTAGAAAATTTTAGTAAAGAATTGTAAATTATGTGGAAATTTTAGGAAAAAATGTTTAATTAGTAATAATTTAATGTAATTAATAAAAATTATAAATAATTATAAGAATAAATTTATTAGCGAGATATATATATATATATATATATATATAAATGCGAAACGCATTCAACGTAAGATTTAAAATCTTATATTGTTAAAAAATTAAAGACCATCGTGAGAAGATGCAAATGTTTTGTTTCATCACAGCCGAGTTGCGAGAGTTCTTGAAACTGCGATCGCAACGCATCGGCGTCAAAGGACGTGTAAAACAAATGTTTAAAGCGGAATATATAGTATAATAGCATAATAGTAAAACACGTTTTAAATGACGCTAAGATTTAGTAATATAAATTAAAATACGAAATTAATTGTTTTTTAACCGCCAGGGGAAAGCTGAGGTAATATGCAACATTTAATTTAATGTTGAAAAAAACGTTTCGTAGTTTATCTTTATGTGATATTATAATTTATCTCTATGTGAGATAAAGTAAGTAAAATACGAACATCATTAAAATATTGAATTGTAAGGCTTGGCTTGTGAAACATTAATTTTTAATATTGTAGAAATGAGTTCAATATAAGTGAACTCAATAATTAAATCATTCAGAAATTGCGTATTTATTAAAATTTTATGACTCTCATACATATTTTAATTATCAAACGAACGTTCTAAATTTCCATTTGTAACTCAAACTTAAAATATTTAAATTTTATATAAAAGATGTATTTCCAAATAGTTTACAATTTTCACAATTTAAATAAAAAAAGTCTTTATTAATCAAAAGTATGTGAATTAACTATATTCGTGTATACTTACAATTTTATAATAAAATTTATAACTGCTCATCGATTACTCATCGATGACATTTCAACAACGACACAAAGTCTTACAAACTTCCTTCGTTCTTATACTATACGTTAAATAAAAAGGATGAACGAAAGTCAAACAGCGGGTAAATTAATACGTGTCAGGCAGGTCGGAAGTGCCGCATATATCTCGGCTATAGAAAACACATTAGCCCTCGCACATTAGCCGAAACGCCTCCAGCTTTAGAAAATGTCTCGTTTCAAAAGGTAGCGAGAGTAGGCCATCGAACCTCATCCGCTGGTGTTGTAATATAAGCACACTTACGCTTACACATACATATGTATGCATTCCGTTGCATCAAGTTGAAGGGAGCGCTGTAATATATCGGATTACCTCGATGCGGCTGCAGGCGCTTTTCTGTACTATTAACACCGATCCTCCTCTCTATGTCTACATATACATACATTTATATGTACGTTTACAAGGGAAGGTTCGCGCTCTCTTTGGTATCGAATTTCGGTGGTTTTTGACCGCGCTTAATGTGCGAATGCTTCGCGAGCTTGTGGCTTAACAATGCGACCTGATGCAACGGTGTTTACCAAAAATCAAGAAAGCTCGTGAGAGAGTCGATGGGAAAAGTTATTCCTGCGTGAATGTGTGTGTGGCTTTTGACGTATAGTTGTGAATTATAATGCTCAGTGGATCGGATATCCGAGAGCGGGAGAGATTCGTTGGTTCTTTTGTTGAGTGAGCGTAGATAAAATGCGTTATTTTTGTATGGAAAAGAATATAATATACGGATTATTGCTAGAAACTCGATTCATACCTTCTAATTATTGAAAATGTTTTTTTAATAAGCGGTTAATATTTGTTCAAATGATTATAAGATTTATATGTAGATGTAACAAATACCTTACAACACTTAATAGCAATAAAAACAACAAAATTTAAAAATTTTATCATCAAAAAAATTTTATCATCAAAAAAATTTTTCATTGTAAAAGACAGGTTTACTTTTATCTTGCAAATAGAAATATATTACTTTTATAGATTAAGCAGTATAAATTAATTAGTACTGTATTGATTCTTCAGCAAATGATTTAAAAAAAATTCATCTTCAATTATTTAATTGAATACTAGATATTAAATTGTGCATAGAAAACCTAAAACCCGTAATAAATAAAATAACAAATTTTTTTCTTTTTTTTTTTTTTTTGATAATGTAACACGCAAGCTTAAATTTAATGAGTCAATTTCTTATTTTAACAGAATACATGTATACCCTTTTAAATTATTCAAAACTAAAATTTAAGGTTACATTAAATAGATGCTGTCAAATATTTTTTATTATGAAATTGAATATCATCTATATATATATAACTAACGATAAATTCTTTACAAATGTAGAAAATTTTCATTTAAAATAATTAAAAATTTTCATTACGTAATAAATATAGTAAAAAAAGGCACATTTTAGGCTACTTTTCAATTTTATCAGTCGATCAATCGCATAAAAATTCAAGCCAATTTAATTTCGAAAAACGCGCGTACTAGTTAATCGAATGAATGTAATCGATTAAAACGTGAATCCCACGCAAACACGGTTTTAACTTATTTCTCCAATATTCGTCATAGATTTAAAAAAAAAAAGAATTTCAAGCTTTTATATATAAAAGCATTTTTCGGTGAAAAAAAATAAAAAAAGTAAAAAAAAAAGAATCCTAACTGCTTGCCCGGTACTACTACTCACTCGAAAGTTGAGCGCGCCAGTCGAAAACTCCATTTCCCTTTTTCGAATACGAGTTTAGGGTGGTGTATGTGTGTGGTCGAAACTCGAAACTGAAATCTCTCGCGTCTTATCCTCTCTTCGGCCGAAAAGTGCCTGAAGGACCCCGCGCGCGCACACACACACACACATGTACACACATTTTACCCTCCCCCCCCCTCTATCTTTCTCTCTCTCTTTCGCTCAACTCTTCTCTTTTCGTCTCATCTCCTTTGTCGATCTGTGCTCGCGCGCGCGCGCACGCGCTCTCTCTCCGCACTTACTTCACCATCGAGGACCTCTCCGAAAGCGCACTTGATTCCGCAATCCGCGTACATGAGTAAAGTATTCTCGTCTCTCTTTCTATCTTTCCTTTTCATTCTCCTCTTTCTCCTTCTCTCCTTCGTTTTGCTTTTCTCACTCACTCATTCTTTCTCTCATTTGCACACGCATGTGCATATACGTGTATAATACTCTTTTGCGCATATACTCTCTTCAAATATCCGTCTGCCTCTCTCTCTCTCTCTCTCTTTCATTCTGATTCTCTTTGCACTGAGATTATCTCTCTTGCTTCATTGGCTTTTCTCGCTCACTCACTCCCTTTTCGTCTCTCCTCTTTTTTTTTCTCCACTTTTTTCTGTTTTAATTTTCACGTTACTTTGTAAATGCCGCGCCCACGCGATTCGCTTCCGTCTTTCCTTAACTACATTTTTTTGCATCTTCAAAGGGATACCTTTGAAATTATATGGAAACCCTGGGATTTCTTGTTAAAAAAAAAAAGGAGAAAAAAATTTTTATATCTCTTTTTTTTTTTAAATTCTATACGAAGGATTTTTTTTTCAATAAAAATAAATTCAAAAATATCGCGCTTTGAATCTATTGTACGATCTTTCAAATAACGTGTATTTTGACATGATTTCTTTGCAGAAAAAAGTGCGGTTTTAAATTCTCTAAATCAAAAAAGATTTTAAAAGAATATTAAAACTTTCACAAATTCTTACATCGTAACGTATTTACTCGTGTACGACTCGGCGTTAAAAATTCTTTTTATCGCAATATTACAAGATAAGCTGCATCGTTCATTTCGCATTCAAATTTCTTTATTCCTTATTCCTTATTCCAAATAAATTCAACCAAGCTTCACAAAAAAATTGTCGAACTTTACACGGGCATTTTTAACTTTCTTGTATGTAACATATAACCACGAGTTCGTCTGCGATATTGCTTCTACCCCTATATAACATACAAAAGATTACCCAAAGGAGAAGAGACAGGAAGTTTACCTCTTCGCGTTAAAAGACAAGCTACCGTCGTCCTACTATATCGAAAGAGTTTTTGGAAAAAGAAGCTGCGAGTATAGAATATAATGAAGAACGAATATTTGCTGCGCATTCGGTGAGGAATGATTCGCCGAAATTTTTCAAACTAGGCGTCTCGATCCTTTTTTCATTGCAAAAAAAAAAAAAAAAAAAAAAAAACAGACTCGCTCTTTAGAATCGTTTCTCAAATTATTCTTTGTCTCGAATATGTGTAGATTGATTTTGCGCTTATATTTTAACTGTGATCGATATCTTTTAATATTTTTGAGATTATTTATATAATCCTTATGGATATGGATATATTTATGAAAATTTCAGTTGACTAAGTAAAAATATAAATAAATGTAGTTTGAGTAATAAAAAATATTAGAATTAATTATTGATTCGTATTCAAATACAATTAATAATTGAAAAAAATGTATTTTTATAAATTTTTATTTTGATGTGCCACGTACATAGGTGTACATCGTTGTATCCTTTCGTTCATCCATTAATTCTCTCCGACATTGGTTAACTCTCTTTATCTATCTATCTCCCTCTCCCTCTCTCTCTCTCTCTCTCTCTCTCTCTCCTTTTCTTATTCTCTCGCGACTTTCCGAGGTGAGTTTCACCCTCTTCGTCGTCGATGTCCTCGGAATGGCGCGCAACGCGTCTTTATAAGTCTTTCCGCGCACCCGATTCGCGAACAGGAACAGAGAGCGAGCGATGACGGGGAAGGACGAGCGTGAAGCATCCTCGACGGCTCTAGGATACTCCTTGCTCCGAGGGTAGCTCTACCAGGATAGGAGACGAGAGGCGAGTATCCTGCCGGTCCTCGTGACACAAGGACCATCCTCTCTTCCACTTGCTTCCTCTCTCGCTCTTCTTCTTCATAGTATACTCATCTCTTCTCTCGTATACTCTCCTCCGGCACTCTGAACGCGTGTCATCGCCTCTTTTCTCTCTCTCTATTTTTCTCTTTCTTTCTCTCTCTCTCTCTCTCTCTCTCTCCCTCCTTTTCTTTCTCTCTTATTCGACCGATATCGCGTTCTCTTATATACCCATACGCGAATCGCCTTTTTTCTCTGTCTCTCTGTCTCTCTTTTCACTATTCGCTCCTCATTCTCCAGCGGTGCACAAACGCGCGCTCTTGTGCCACCCCCTCCAAAGAGAGAACGTGCGTGCACTCTCGTTTACACTCGAGCAAGCTTGCGGTACGTGATTTGCCAGCATCAAAGTCAATTTTTGTCGTATATACGCGCGCGCGCGCGCGCGCGCGTGTGTGTGTGTGTGTGTGTGTGTGTGTGTGTGTGCGCTGGCGCGTTTCTCCGCAAAGACGATGCGAGCGCGTGCGCGCGAGTCATTCGCTCCGTATTCCACCTTCTGTCTCTTATCTCGACTTACGAATCGGCTAATCAAGGCGTCTCACGTACCGAGAGGATCGGATATATACATCCATATAGTGGATGAGGGAAAGCAGGAGAGAAAAAGTAAGAGAGAGAGAGAGAGAGAGAGAGAGAGAGAGAGAGAGGGAGGGAGGTTCTCTTACTTGTCCTCGAGAGTGTAAGCTCTCTCGCATGAATGCACTCGACAAATCGATGATGAGTTCGTACAATTGACTCTAATTTCTTTATTTTTTTATCTTTTTCCTTTTTTTCCTTTTGACTGTGTTTCCATGTTTTATCAAGTGCGTCGTGAATCTTTCGTTACACCGATGTCTTTAATTAAATGTGACCGCGGCGCGCGACCCGACGATCGTAAATTAGTAAAAATAATGAAAAATATAAAATGCGTATCATCTTACAATTAAATTAGAAAACAATTTTTATTTTTAATAATGTATTATTTAAAATTTTAATTTTTAATATCGAATTGAAATTATTTACTCGTTATCATTTGAATAATGAAAAAAAAATGATGCCGAAATTAATAATTTTTTTTTATAAAAAAAAAAATAAGTAATTAAAATAAGTATGTATAAGTTTGTATTTATAGTAATTAAAAAATGATTAAATTATAAAAAAAAAAGAATAAAAATAACCACGTGTATCATTTTTATTACATTTTATAAATACCTAAACATTATTTCAATAGTTGGCAAAACATTTTGATACATTTGCACAAAAGATCACTTAAGATGTATATTGTACTTTAAGCCTTTTGTAACTTGATCAAATGTGAAATTTTTAAGATCCAATGTAATTAGACATTAAACTACTATAGTTATCAAGCAAAAATATAGTAAATTTAACAATATTTGAATAATATTTTCAAGCGTCAATTTTACATTTCTTATATCTAATAAAAAAACTTGTATTAAAGCTAAAAAAAGCTATATTAAGTTTAAAATTATTTAAATGTTATCCACTATTATTTTAAACAGAACAAAGTATTTTTGTAAAATTTCCGCCTCGGCAGCGATTTGGAAAACTCGTCTGACCTCGTCGCACAACAAAATAAAAATATCGGCGTTCTTACCTAATTATGCACTATTTTACTGCCCTTTAAAATTTAATTAGCTACTATTTTTTTGACTGTTTTTTAAGAAATTAATTACAAATTAATTTTTATGCAAATTTTTTCGAGAATTTTTCAATGTATGAACAACATGACGTACAACCTTTAAATATAAAATATAATTATAATAAGTTAACAATTATAACACGAAAATGTTAAACATTAGAAAATATTAAATTTAATCTGAATTCTAAAAAAGATTTATTTTAATGATTATTTTCTATCTCAAATATCGAACAAATAAAGTAAAGTAGTGCTCTTATTGCCTTATGAATATGCCTTATCTTGGATTTTATTAACTTTTTTTCTTTTAAATATATTTTTTCATTTTTAAATCACTTTACGCTAAATTACATCATTTATAATGACGATCTAATATCTTTTGCTACGATACACTTTAATTTTTTAGTGTTTTATAGCTAACTAAGAACAATAAGAATCGCAGTAGTGAGAAAAATAAATTTTAAATCTACCACAGTGTAATATAATAAGTGATTTGCACAAAAAAAATAATTAATCGAAAATTTTGTCCCCAGACACACACGCACACATACGCGCGCGCGCGCGCGCACGCACAGACATACATATATACAATGTGTAAATATATCTTACGATTCAATTCAATTTACAAAATAAAAAATGTAAACGCTTCTTCCTCCGTTTCAAAAGCGTTTATACGCTGCAATTAAAAGCCCTCTTCCTTCTCCCATCAACCATCTCTCTTCCTCTCTCTTTCTGTTTCTCTCTCTCTCTCTCTTTCTCTCTTTCTATCTCTCTTTTCTTGCCTTATTTAACGCTAAAACTCTCAAATTTCCAATTAAGAAGCGTAAGGAAAGCATCCGCGTAAATACGGTAGGTGTATCCTTCGCCGCGATGAAAGACGGGCTCACTGAGACGCGAGAAAAAGAGAAAGAAGAAGGCAGTAAGGGGCTAAGGGGTGCAGGAGGGAAGGGGTGAAAGAGTAAATCGTAAGAGGGCAAAAAGCATCGTCGAGTCTGCACCAACTGAGATGTGTACTTGTGTATGTAGATATATATATATACACATATACAAGCGAGTTTGAGAAGAGTAAGGTAAGTAGCGCGCATTTTGCCTTCTCTCTTTCTTCATCTCCTTCTCTTCGTTCTCGTGAGCTCAAATGCCGGACTTTAGCGGTGTATATATACATATAAAAGTGCCGCAACGACATCGCGTGAAAGGAGGAGCTTTCATTAGCGCACAGCCCAGCGAACAAGTACGTTCTTATTTTTTTTTTTTTTTTTTACTTTTTAAAGGAAAACGGCGCAAGCAAGTGATGAGAGGAAATTGCAACGCTTTCGTCCAGTCGACGATTTCAATGGCCTCTCATACTCTCTCTCTCTTTTTCTATGACACTCTCTTCCTTTTTATTTCATAATCACCCTTGAGAAATCGCGCACGATTTTCTCCTTTCTACGGGTTCTCTCGAGAGGGCCCAAGAGAGAGAGAGAGAGAGAGAGAAAAAGAAAGTGCAAAAGAGTTAGAAAAAAATTGACTTTCAACAGAGAGAAGGACACTCTCCTTATGCCTATTGTTCTACCCCTTTTATAGCATGTTGCACGTTGACTCGCTTTGTGAATTATTCCTTTAGTCTTCTCTCTTTTCTTTCCCTCTATCTCTCTCTCTCTCTCTCTCTCTCTCTCTCTCTCTCTCTCTCTCTCTCTCTCTCTCTCTCTCTCTGTCTTTCGCACAAATTGACTATTTTTTATTGAATACTTTAAGTATATTAACTCGAAGGTTAACTTAATCTTTGTGTAAAAACTCAAGCTGTCATAACTCGCGCGCATACGCACGCATTTTGAAAATAATTGATTCTTAATTTATTTCAAAAAATGAAGATATTTTTTGATGTATAATTAAAGTTTTACATAACCGATGCCTCGACTTTTTTTTACAAAAAATTCATGATAAATAAATAAATTAGATATGTACACTTTTATAACAGTGCACAAGTCTGATAAAAGATTTATTAATTACTTATTATAAAAATGATTTTATTATTTGAAGCTAACACATATATGTAATAAATAAGAGAACGCGTAGAAGAACAAGGTAAAGCGCGCGCGAATAAGAAATGGAAAAATGCGAAAGAGAGAGAGAGAGAGAATATACTCGGAGAGAAAAGAAATGGGCGCAGTCGGCGTAAATAAGGACGGATATTCAAGCGCGCCCACACATATATACGTACATACTCACTCACACACACACACACACACACACGCGCGCCCGCGCGCGCACGCGTGCACACACACTCGTAAACAGGTGCACGAGCATAGATGACGAGGTATGCGTTGTGCATGCGCAAAAAGCGATATAAGCGCTCAAAGGGTCCTTGCTTTGACTCGCTTCTCTCTCTTTCTCTCTCTATCGCGCTTGAGTTGCCGGTCTCTTAGACTGAATACCTTTCTCTCTTCTGGTGCTGAGCGCAGTACTTCTAAGTGCATCCTGATATTTCGAATTTTCTGGTCTCTCTCTCTCTCTCTCTCTCTTTCTTTCTTTTCATTATTTTCACCCTCTCTACAGTCCTCTTCTTTCCCTCTCTTTGACTTCCTTTTGCGAGCTTTCTTTGCGGGTTCCGTGTGTACTGCAATTCGTGCGAGCTTACGCGTATACATGTATGTATGTATATGTATACATGTACACGTATAACATGTGTGCGCGCTTATACAAGTACTCGTATATATCCTGCTCAACTGCATCCTGCACACCGACAATGAGAGCCGCTGCTGCTACTGCTTTTGGGCTCTTGTAAGTCAAGACTCTCAAAGAGAAATGACAATCCTTTGCTGGTCGATGATTCTAATTATCGCTTCGTCGTTGTATTTTTAGGCTTACACACATGTATCGCGACGTCTAATTTTTCGGCATCTAAAGCACCTTTCTTGCTTTTCGTTTTAGCTTGTTGAACGCTTCGTTTCACCGTTCTTCTTTAGTGATAAAAAATTTAAACCCTTTTTTTATTTATTTATTTATTTATTTATTTATTTATTTATTTATTTATTTATTTATTTATTTATTTGCTAAAATTAACAAAAAAAAAAAAAAAAAAGATTTATTTATTAAAAAATAATTTTTTTCATACAATAAAGATTTACTATAGTTATGTTAATAAATATTTAAATCATTAGAAAATGTATATAATATTCATTTTATGACTAATAAATTTAAAATAATTTCTTATATTCATACTTCTTCGTAAGAAAATTATATTATCGATCTTAAAAAATGACTTACCTATTAGGTATAAATTTATTTAATAATCATAAAAATTCAAAACGATTGGATATTTTAAAAAATTTTTTTAAATATTTCGTTTGTATAATTTTACCAATTTATCTTTTAATAATAATTGGTTTTAAACGATATTATATTTCACCATAAGAAATTCAAAGTGAAGCATAAAGCAAACATTTTTTGATTTTGATATTTTTTCAAACAATTAACGTACTTTTATTATTGTGTTGACAATATTACAATATGCACTTGTATATTATTATTGCTGATATGCACTAACATAAAAGGTAAAAGTAGATGCATGACAAGTGTAATAAAACAGTGGTTTATTACAGTCTAATAAATCATTAATATATATATAGTTTTCAAACAATAAAAATATTAAAAATAATTTTCAATAAACTCAACAGCGATGCTTGATAAATTTAATAGCGTACCATTTAAAATATAATTATTTAAATCAGCTGAAAAAGCTCGGAAGAGAATTTTTGATAATTTTGGTAATTATTTTCGACCTAATTTTGACACGCGAAATTTTAATTATTCATCGATAATTTTACAAACTGATTAACAAAAGTCTTCAAAATAATTGTTAAGCATCGTTAACGCATCATTATGATTTACAAGGATGTCCTTTAATGTAAGTAAATAAATACAGTAGAAAAAAATTATGTACTGATAAATGCAGCGCGTATACGCGTAAACACGAACACTTTAATTGAAAAGCGTAATATTAAACAAAACGGCGCTAATCGAGTCGCCACTCGTTTTTATTAACGAAAAAAAAAAATAAGCAAAAACCTGAAAAGAAAAACGCATGAACGAAAAGAAGCAAAAGGAGTAAGAGGGTGGAAAGAGGTGGAAGAGGTGTGGGGGAGGGCGAGGATGTCGTAGAAGAGAGCAAAAACGAGTGGACGGAAAAATTCAAAGAGAGAGAGAGCGAGTCTGTTGAACAGTGATATAAAACAAGCTGGCCGTGAGCGAGTGGGAAAAAGGAGGGGTGGGAGAGGGAGATTGAGAGAGAAAGAGAGAGAGAGAGAGTTGATCTCACTGCCGACGCAGGTGCAGAGAAGTAGCCATGTTGATTTATTTGATAAATGAGTAGTGGATAGGGCTCGAAGGGGACGAGGGGTGGAGATGGAGGAGGAAGAGGAGAGGTTCTTCACCGGAGGGTCCTACAGCGCCCGAGCATACTCCTCTCCTCCTCATCTCACACTCGTTCTCTCTCTCTCTTTTGCGCTCGTCTGCAACGAAGCTCTCTTCTTTTCCTCTCTCCACGTCCACGCTCGTCCCGTCTCGCTTCCTCGCGGCTACTCGTTTTCTCTTTCACCGATTTTCTCTTCCTCATTTGCTCTCTCTCTCACTCACTCACTCTCTTTCTCTCTCTCTCTCACTCACTCACTCTCTTTCTCTCTCTCTCTCTCTCTCTCTCTCTCTCTCTCTCTCTCCCGGTTCGATCTCTCTCTTTTGGTGCGCAGGAATCAAACGAAAAGTGAAAGAGAGAGAGAGAGTGAGCTGCAGAGTCCACTACAGAGTTTCTCGTGGATACACGAGCCACTTTGACCTGAGACTCGATGTGGTGCATAGATATATGTAGAACTCGTTGCCAAACTCGCCACCACCGAAGCTGTGTTTTACGGTTCGAAATTTTACTTTCTTTCTTTTTCTTTTATTATTTTTTTTACTATATTTCTTTCTTTCTTCATTGTCTAACTGTTTTATTTTTCAAAGCAGTGACGAACATTAACACGGACAATTTTATCATTTTAAAAAATTTATAAAACTGGTGATTATACATATATATGTATACTATACATGTGACTCGCTCTATGCGCGTGTGCAAAATCCTTAAAACTTTATGCTGCATGACGAATGCTTCTGACAACTAATGCACTCGCAGATAAACCTTCTTTTAATTGAAACAAGTCTTGTTGAACTGCAGTTTACTATATATGACATCAAGATACAATATTTGTTTAGAGTATTATTTTAACTAAATGATATTATTGCGGTATTTCTCTAATTGGAATGAAAATATTTTTTTTAATTATACTTACGTCATTAATATTAATAAATAATGCTCTAGTTTATTGTAATAGCGTTAAAATTTAATTTTTATAAATTCATAAAATTCGTTTTTAAATAATATAGTTAAAACTGAACGATACCATTCAAAGAGGCAAAATAATAATTAGCATAGCAAAAAATTACTCGAACGTGTTTGAGATAATGGAGATTCTGAATAACATTATTATCTAAGTAGAGAACAAAACGCGCATATATTGTACAATTGTTTTCGTCGATATATACTTTAATCTATAAAACATTACTTTGCGACAATTGTTTTACGGAATAAAAGAGAGAAAGAGAGAAAGAGAGAAAGAGAGAAAGAGAGAGAGAGAGAGAGAGAGAGAGAAAGCACAAGTTTCGACTTCTTCATTCATGACAATGAAATCAAGGAAGAAAATCCTCTCTCCTCGGATTCGAATTCGAGACAAATCGTCGAGGGGTTGCGATGCGCATTGTTTTCGGAACAATGTCAGGCGGATTAGTTTAGGATATTTTCCGTCTCGCTGTACAATCGCCGCTGCCGACGACGACTACGCTCATGCTTATATACAGAGAGAGCGAGAGAGAGAGAGAGAGAGAGAGAGAGAGAGAGAAAGCGCGGGCGAGCATTCAAAAAGGAGCTCGCACAATAAGAGACGAACCGCACCGAAGACTAGAATAAGGATCGTCCGATTTCCGCGGATTTAGCGGGTTGACAAACCCAAAGCTCCTTCTCCTTATTCATGTAATGCCGAATATTGTTATCCTCTCCTTTGCATTCTGTGTATACGCGTATATTATACATACCGAAAGAATCGCTCTATGTTTCTATTTCACGTTTTTTTTTCTTTCATTTCCTCTCGTTTCTCTGCAGTTTTCTTTTTTTCAGCGAATATCGTACCGGGAATATTTCATCATTTTGCTAACGATAATTATTTTATATTTATATCATATACCGAATAATGTATAATAGTTTACGATAGTTTAATTATGATTATTTTTTTATAGTGAGGTAAATTAAAAAAGAAACAATAAAAATAAAAATATAGTATTTTAATATAAACAAGTTGTAAATAACAAAGATAAAATAAATTTTAAAGGATTTTTATGCTTTTATGATTTATAGTATTTACTTTTTTATTAATAATAAAATTCCTATGACCCCGCGTGCAAAAAAATTATTAAATTCGTGGCCAATCATTAATCAATAATAGTAAATACTCGTGCATATATGTATTTGAATGTAACATCATTCGAAAAAAAATAAAGTTTTTAAAAATTTTATTCTTTTTAATGATTAAAGTAAATAAAAGCACATGTGTAGCATTTTGTTTGATTTAAAAATTTAATGCTATAAAATTAACTTGACCGATGTTAAATTTAAAATGTTCAATTTCACAATAATGTACACAGAATATCGAGAAGATTTAATTAAAATTTATCATAAACGAGTATAAAGAAACTATTATAGTTTAATATCGAAAGCAAATTCGACTACGTTATCAACGCATTCTTACGGTAAGCGATTTTGGAGAGTCTAATAATTCGACTTTCTACACTTGTCCGCATACATATACACATAGCTTTATAATCTATAGTGTCCAGAGAGAGAGAGAGAGAGAGAGAGAGAGCGCAGTCGAGCCATATAATGGAAACGGTCCGGTGCACAAGAGCGCGCGCGCGCGCGCGAGCGGACGTAAAAGCGCGTCGGGGAAGGCGGCAGCGTTGATTGGATCACCACGAGAAATCGATACTCCTCCTTTCCCTCCTCCGTTTCTCCTTCTCACCCTTATCCCTCTCTCATCGGTTCTCTCTTCCTCTTTCGCTCTGCTCCATACCGAAAGATTCCTCTTTTTTTCCTTCGTTTTTGTATCTTGCACTCTTACGTATTATATATATATATATATATATATATATATATATATATATATATATATATATATATATATATATATATATATAATGAAAGAAATATCCAGTACAAAGGATATATATATCCTTTGTACCGGATATTTCTTTTCTTTTTTGTTTATTTCACGATCTTTACATTGTATATCGGCAATTTACTTTTTTTCTCGATTATGGAACCGAGATGTTCTGTCGTGCTTATAATTTGACGAATCAGTTCGAGGTACATTTAGTTTACATTGTATATTTCGCTAGTTTTCAGTAACGATTTAATGCATTTAAATAATACATTATATTTATTAAAATGGTGTAACATAAAAGTAATTTTATATAACGCATTTTTAAATGAGAAAACGTGAGTCGGAAAATGATTAGTTTATACTGACAAGGAATTATTTATTTTATACTATGTTTCATTGCCTGATTAAAATGAATACAAATACAGGTGAAAGTAAATTGTTTTAAAAGACTTATGATTGTATTTGAGCATTGATTGAGTATTACTGTTAAAAATACTATTTCAGTTTTTTTATTTATCATTACTACGGAATAATAGTTTTTAATTTAAGTTGAAAAAATTAAAACCAAAAAAAAATTTAAATCAATCAATAGATTATATAAACTGATAAGAGTAACAAAAATATATTTTAAATAAGGTTGAATTTTGTTACCGTAAAAGCTACATTTTTATGTTCTTCATCGCAAAAACTTTTATTAACTTATCTATAATACAATATGTATAAATTAAGATTTTTTCAAACGCTGCATTTATTTACTCTATTATTGACAATATTTTAATCGCGATAAGAAATTCAATACCAATTAATGCGAAGCTGTTTTATTTAAAAGTTATGACTCCTTGTCCTTCATTAACACTTTTTTTTCCAAGCAAAACATTTTTCTTTTAATAACTAGACTCCGCGCATTTTTACAAACCTAATCTCAGTAACCTAATTTTATCTTCTTATTCATCATCTTCAATTTTCGCGACGCTTCTATCGTGATCCGCCCACGTACATACTTTCTTCGCCATAGCGCTTCTCGAAAGATAGGTATACCTGTCGAAAGGAACGAGAGAGAGAGAGAGAGAGAGAGAGATAAAGTGAGATAGAGAGTGAGAGAGAAGAGGGAGAGGAGAAGAGGGGGAGAATTTCCAGAGAAGCCCAACGTTCCTCACGAGCCCTTCCCTCCCAATGTTCGGCTTTCTCTCGAGGATCCTCTCGAGTGTCCCATCCATATAGATATATGTATATACAGTATACGCGTATACACACATGCGATTCTCTCTCTCTCTCTCTCTCTCTCTCTCTCTTCCACCGGCAAAATCTCGCTTTATCTTTCTGTCCGTCGCTGCGGCGTTACCGGTCGTCGTGCAGCTTTGAGTTCTCTTCTGGAGCTCTATCGCGTTCACTCTTTGTGTGTCCGGTAGGCCAGTCTCCATGCCAACACCCGCTCGATAAATTTATTGGTCGCATCCCTCTAGTCCTCTTCTTCCTTGTTTTCTCTCTCTCTCTCTCTCTCTCTCTCTCTCTCTCTCTCTCTCTCTCTCTCTCTGACACGGTCTAAAGTTCGAATGTATCGCGAACTTCGAACTCTCTTACGTACCGTGGATTCTACGAAATTTGTGGAATCCTTCTTAGCTCGTACCGCTACAACGATTATGAGTTCGCTTGAGCGCAAATGTCTTTATAAAACGAAAATAATTCATTGCTTCTTTGTAGATTTGGAGTTTAATTCGGAATTGTTAGAGGTTTTATTTTAAAAATTATTACGACCAACGCATTTAGTGAGAATGTAACGATATATCGATTTTTATACGAAGTCCATTTGATTTTGATGAAAATAAAAATATTGATAAGCAAAATTACCAATCGGTGTTCATTGATGAAAAAATTAATTTCGTTTAATCTTAAATGTATGCATATGAAAATCTTATTATAGCAAGAAATGCACTTTATTTTTGTATAACAAATTATGATTATGAATTAAATTTTTTTTATTAAAATTCAACAGTACAGCTAACATTTGTTTGTTTTAAAGTCAACTAAATAAGAAAATATTTTTAATTATTTATTAATGTGTGATGTGTAATTTATATGTATCATATAAAGATGTTTCTCATTCAAATAAATTTAAAAGTACTTAACAACATTGTGCACTAAACTGACAAGACTGTTTTACTGATTATATTGTAGTGCCACGTCAAGCTGCGAATAAATATGTTTTCACAAAATCAAGGCTCTTTAAACTTTTAACAATATAACTATTGCATATTGTTCTAATATATATATATATATAGGTGTATTAAGTGTATGCACTCGTTCGACATTTTAAATAATTTTGCTAAACGAGTACATCGTTTTTAAATTTTATTAATTATCATAACGCAAAGTACTTTAAAATTATTATTTTTCTCTCGTAGCCCTACAATCGTGTAAAAGATTTTAATAATTAAATAAAAACTAAAAAATGCAATTAAAATACTTAAAAAAATAAAAAAATTGCTAGTCGATTCGTTTATTACAAAGAATAAATTAAAAAAATTATCTTTTATCACGCGCGAATAAAGAATATCTTACGGGTATATGTACGTGGAAAAAAAGAAAGAAAGTAAAAAAGGAAAAGAGAGAAAAATAGAAAGAGGGATAGAGCAACGCGAGCTCACGGTGAATTTATTAATTCGCGCGCGTTCGTGTGTATACATATATATACATAGTTCAGCTCCCGCGAGTCCACATCGTCGTTGTCGACGTAGTAGTCGACGTCTCTTTTCTCCGAGTTTTGCTTGCTCAGCATCGGCAACGACGTAGCGCGCGGCGCAGGGTCAAGTGTTTCGCTTCTCTCTTTTTCTCTTCGCTTCTCCCTCCTGTACTCTTTGTGGGGCTTGCGATTTCTTCTTCCCTCTTCTTGCTCTGTTTCTCTCTCTCTCTCTCTCTCTCTCTCTCTCTTTCTCTCTCTCTTTTTCTCTCTTAACTTTTCTCCTCTCACCCTGGAACTACCTTTTTTCCGCAGCTTCTTCCCGGTGCTAGACCCTCTGCGCGCAATTTTTCTTCTCCGTCTTTCTGCTTGCGCGCTTGCGTATGCCAGTGTGTATATCTCTTTCACTCTCTCACTCTCTAACTCTCTCACTTTTTGAGTATGTGTGTGTGCGTGTGTGTGCGCGCGCGCGCGTGTGTGTGTGTGTGTGTACGTATATATATATATACAGAAAATTATATTTTCTCTCGCTTTCCTTTACTACGTTGGAGAATTTCATCTAAATTAATATTGCGTCGCGCAATAGCTATTTTATTTCGATGTTCATTTCGTCAAAGTTCAATAATTTGTTGAAATATCGAGTTTGCTCAAAGATTATAAAAACCTTTTAAAAATTTTAAATTTTTATTGCGGTTATAATAATTAAAGTTGTTAAATGTTATCATATTAATCGTTTTGAAATTAATGCTTGCAGTCAATAATATTACAATACGATGCTTTGTGAATTTTCTATATAAAATGTTAAAATTATAAATTTTGTTTACAATTTTGTAAAAAAAAAAGAAAAGAAAAATTTTTAAAAATTAGTTTAAAATAAAATTTATAAAAATA
>OX465099.1:28266757-28270819 GCA_949987625.1 Chalcis sispes | reverse complement strand
CACCGGTGAGTGCCAAAGATGTTTTAAATTGATGGAACGGTGATTGTGAAATTTCTTGGATTCGCGATATTATTTTTTAAAATGTGTGTAAATTCTCTCTCTTCAATGTAGCGCGTTATATTGGATTAGAAAAAAAAGAAACTAACTACCACGATTCTCGATTACAGCTTTTGTAAATTTATTTTTTTCTATTTTTAAATTTACATCGCTTACATTTTTATTTTGCGCTCATTCTGCTTTATTTTGTAACGAATTTTTTCATTTAAACCAGTAATAATAACAGCTTTAAATGATTGAAAAAGAAAAAAATTATGATTTAATCAAGTTGAAATAAATTCAATAATAAATACAGCCTATATGCAAAATGATACAATATCGCGTTATGAATAATGATGCAATAGCGAAAGGAACAAATTGGAATATAGTTTAAATATTTAGTTTAAAAATGTTCAATGTCAAATATTTTTTTTATGAATAATGAATGATATTAATATTTAAGTAGTCGATTATATATATATTATCGTAGTCATCACACATCTTAGAAATAAAAATCTGCAATTTTTAATTTACATTTTCAAATCTCTTGAGTATAATCATATTTAATTACTCTTAATATTTCCGTTAATTAACTTCAACATCAAAATTAAGTATAAATTGTTAGCGCCAAAACACGCACACACATACATACAAATGCAAGTGTAAGAAAAAAAAAATTAAAAGTTGCTCGCTGAACTAAATGAAAAAAAAATCAACCCATACCTTTTCCGCATCCAAACACAACTAAAAGAATAAGAAAAAAACGGAAAAAAGAGAGAGAGAAAGTTGCATATATACTTCGCGGTGCTCAGGCAATTTCATTTCAAATATAATTTAAGCGCCGCGTATATTCCGCGAAAGCCCTTATTATTTCAGCGAGAAATTTCACCTCGCCGGCGTCGTCGTCGTCGAGGTCGACGTCATCGCTGGCGCGCGCTTGCGACATTTATGTTCACGGTGCATAAAAGCCGCCCGCCTGCGCGGTAAAAGCCGATTTCGCCGACTGTATGTGTCGTTGCGACGACGTCTCGACGAGCGTAATGCCTATGTGTTAACGAATAGATATATATATATATATGCACGTAGGTACGGCATATACCTGGATATATTTACGTATAAAGTGCGAGAGGGTAAAGCCTTGCGTGTACGCTCAGCTGAACACCCTGACGCGTATATATATATATTCACATACACGTTGGCTACAGCGTCACTTGTGCAACTGGGCACGGATTTTCCTCGCGAGCGATTCCGGACGCAAGAGACAGACGACCAACCTGGAAAATCAAACCCTCGTATACTTCTCTCTTCGCCTTTCTTCTTCCTTCTGCCGTTACCAGGGAGTGAGAGAGAGAGAGAGAGAGAGAGAGAAAGAAAGCACTCCGGAAAAACGCGAGAGAGGAGGAGGATAAATTCAAGCGTAAGAAAGTGCATGAGTGTATGTGGAGATGGAGAAAAAGCGGAAATTAAAAATGAAGAAAAATTCCGGGCTCTCTTTAACCTTTTTTCTTTAATTTTTCTCTCAATTTATTTAATTTTTTTTCTTTCTTTTTTTTTTTTTTTTTTCTCATAAGCACGCGGTGTAAGCCCGAACGTGTTTTACTTTTGCTGTGAGTAAATATCTATCAAGTTGTGGAAGACGTCTTTAGAAAAGATGTATGAAATATAAAATCTACTTTAAAAATTAAAAAGATTAATTACATCTAGAGGTGTTTGACATAATTTAACGTTTTTAATTGCCTGCGCGGAGTTAACGCGCTCGCGTTTGAGAGTTGATGAAATAAAAATAATAATTACTTTTCCATGCCTTTTTTTTTTAATTTTCTTTTTTTTTTTTTTTTTTTTCTTAATGAAGCAAAGTGTATAAAATATTTTAAGTTTTTTTAAATAATTACTTATAAATTATTGTAGAAAATTTGTTATTCAAGTTGATACGTTTTTGCAAAATACAGATGTATATATGTACCAATTTTGAAGAAATACACGTGTAATAAATTTAGAAATAAAATTAAATACAAATTTGTAGATATTAAAGTGCAACAACAGAGAATGGGTAGATGCATGGGTAGAAAAAGAATTGGTAAAGTTATTCGAAAATAATTTTACTAAGGTAATCATAAGTAATGAATAGATTTATAAGTAGTGTTTTATAAAAAATATTTTATTAAAAATTTGTTACTTATCTTAAATTTTTAATTAAATATGCTATAACAATGCCGAATTTTAATACAAAAGCAACTCAATTGTAATTAAAGCTCACATTTTAAATCCATCAGTCGAATTCGTGATTGAACGCAAAATTATTTTACTAAGAAATATATGAATGGCAACTAAAATTCAAAATGCAAACCGTTTTTATATTCATTTTTATTTCTATTATCATATTGGCCGACGGGCCAACAGTTATCGCACGAACGACAACGTTTTCAAACGCCTATAATTATCCGTGCCACGGAACGGTACAAAATTCTAGAAGCTATATGCACTCCAGTAATTTACCGTGTAATTTAATGAATCGACAGTAGTTTACGCACGTATATGAGGCCAAGCTATCCTCACTGGTTCGTCCAGTCTCTTCAACATATATCTACGAGTATTTACAAGATACGCGATATATGTATAGGCATATATTACTCTTCCCAGGAATTCCGAGTCGACTTTAGCGTCTTGCGCAAAACATTATTCTTCGTTGAACGTTTCCTTTTGTCGTTCTCTCTTACTCTTGCGCCTTTACATATACTTTGGCATGTGTAAGTCAACATTGTAAGGCACGTGTAAGTGAAAGGTAAGCTAAATAAACGTTCTCTTCATCGTTTTCCTTTTTTATTCTTTTTTTCTTTTTGACTTTTTCTTTCATAAGAAAGAAGAGTTTGAGAAGACCCCTCATTCTTCACTCTCTCTCTCTCTCTCTCTCTCTCTCTCTCTCTCTCTCTCTCATTCTCTCCTCTCTTTCTCTTACTCAGCATGGTGCATTCTTCATCTTTTTCTGAAATTTTGAAATAGTTCCTATATCCTCGAGTATCGCGAGTATGGGATGATTCAAATCCGAGGTATTTAAGAACCATCGTCGTCGTCGTCGTCGTCGTCGAATGAATACGTCTCATACGAGTGGAAAAAAGTGCGCACGAGCGTGTCATATACATATGTAAATGTCGATGTTGAAAAACGACTCGAACTACTCTTTTTAAAGCCAATCGTACAAGGCAAATTTCAAAATTTGTCGACTCTCACCGAGTGAGAAAAGTACATTGATTATGGTAATTTTAAAGTACTGATAATAAGTTCGATCTTAAAATAAGAAAAATCATGAAATCTTTTATCAATGTTTGAATTGTCGATATGCAACAATAAACAATTAAAAAATTTGTATTGCCGATGCTGATTTACTTTTTATTGTCCATTGATTTATACGAGTAATTGTAAGATGCGTAATATAAAATGTTTATTAACCGAATTTGAATTCGAAAGTAAGACATTAAAATTTCAAATACATTTTATTTAAACAATAACGATAAAAGTTTGAAATATCCCATGATGAAAAAAGTTACCATATACTCGTTGCAACAGGGAAAAGCAAAAAAAAAAGCAAAAAAATGAAAAAAAAAGAAAGAAGGGAAAATCGAAATCACGGATTCGCGTGCAAATGAAAATCGTCCCGGAGACAATAGCCAAGATCAGTTTGTCCCGCGCATACAGATCATATGTATAGGTATATGCAGATAGAGAAAAAGAGAAAGAGATAGATAGAAGGAGAGAGAGGGTACATCCGTACATACAATTTTAGCAAAAACGATCACTTTATACACATAGCCGCTTTGCTCCAGTAATTCGCGCGCGTATATTTAGAGATATATTGCGTGCGCACACACACACACGCGCTCGCGCGCAAACGCACTCGGACAAAGACGTTCTGCGAGCACACACACACACACGCACATATGTAGATAGAGAACAGAGAGAGAGAGAGAGAGAGAGAGAGAGAGAGAAAGGGAGAGAAGCTGCCTATATGGGCACTGGATTGGATTGGAT